>PTEX01000011.1:7458740-7480642 GCA_003342815.1 Eudromia elegans | reverse complement strand
AAAAAAGAAAAAAGAAAAAAAAAAAACCAAGAAGGTATTTTAATGGCCTCTGTGGTCAATAGTCATGTAGTCATATTGATTTCAAAGTCAAAGGTAGAGGGAATAGAAAATGATGAAAGAATTAATTGACAGCCATTGATTTCATTCAGGATAACATCACATGGCTGCTGGCATAGATGATTAACTTAGACCATTTTGATTACTGTTTATTTAAAATTCAAATAATAACTAAATATGCAGGGTGAACACTGTGCTTTCACCTAAAGGAAGCCTGTATGCCTATATGGTGGTGACCTAAGGCATATCTTGCTTTAGGCAAAATATATTGTGAAGAATAACACATCAAATATTATGGGATGCAAGATTTTTATATTCAGTGCAATCACATTAATACTACATAAAGCAAAACATATAATGTGAAAATATTTTGTGATAAGTTAAAAATTCTTTCATAACTATCTTGTAGACATAGTTGGGAATTAAATATGTATATCTGATAAAGTTCTGACAATTCAATTTCATATGGTAATTTTAATATTATTTAAAAAAGAATTGCAATCTTATTATGGTATGGCCTGCAACTACTCTTGGAACAATCCAGTTGCACTTTTAAGCATCTTTCAAAGCCGTCTGCAGCTAGGAGGAATATTTGGAGTGTGATTGCACTTAGAGAAGTGCATGGCTGTAAAAGAGGTTCCAGTAGTAAGTCTGTTTTGACCTACTCAAGATTGGAAGGAGTATGTTTGGAATATGCAATCAGTTGTGAGACCTTCCAATGAAATACACATTAGCACTGAAGCTTGTAGCTAGAAGGCTTCTGAAGACTCTTCCTGCCTTTACTTTCTATACTGGACCCAGTATAAAGCTGGCTACAGTCAGGTTTATAATCAGCCTCATGCCTTTTCAGTGAGGCCTCTAATTTTGCTTATGATTTCTTAATTCTAAAGGAACATTTTTGCTTCCTATTTGCTGTGATTCTTATTAATTTTTTGTAGATGGCTTTAGCCTTTTGGAGAAATAAATGGTCATTAATTATAATCATGTTTTCTTTTTCTTCTAATGCACCCTGGAAACATGCATGAAAAATACTAGATCTGCTGCTATTAAATGTTACAGCTGCAAGGACACAGAGGCACAGATGTAGTGCCTAATGTATTGCTTGAACTCCAGAGCCAAGTCACCTTGTCTTCCTGGTATCTCTTCCCTTCCCCAGGGGAAAGGTGGTGTGAGAAGTGTGAGATTGGCCTCAGAACTGGCACAGGTAGAGGCCACACTGTTGCTACACTTCTCCGTGCTTCCCATTTGTTCGTTCCCCCTTCTGCCTCATCTCCCATTTCCCCTCTCTATCTCTTGCTCCTTTTGGGGAGTATCCACAGGGTATTCCTCCAGCAGCACTGGCTCCTGCTGACCTGCCCTGGTGTGTGCTCTCAGAGCATTGCTCCTCTTCTCTGCCCCTCTTAGCTTTTGCTAAGAGGCAGCACTGTGCAGGCTGTGGGGTGCTGATCATGAGCATTTCTGTGCACAGCGTTGAATTTGATACCTTGTTTTGTCGGGGGACTCACAAGTTGCCCGCAGGGCTTCTCCCAGGTCACACTGGTTGTAAGGGAGAGGATAAGGAGGTGCAGCAAAGAGCTGGCTCTCCTTTCCAGGTGTCAGGCAACTTGAATCTGCAGTGTCTAAACAGCTTGTTCTGTGTACATTAGCTCCTGACAGCTTACGTGGTATGTTTTTTTCATCCACTTCTATTGTTTTCTCTCTATAATGAATCATGTTTTAGAAGATTGGAGGCAGGATTCTCTGCAGTAATAGTTTATCTGTTGCGCATTGGCTACTTTACCACAGTTTCGGTGTTCTCTCTAATCTTCATTTTGTGTTGTGTTTATTTCTCCTAAAAATTTCTTTCAGTTCATCTGGTATGGCTACAGTATGCATCCCCTATAAAAAATGAATAATTGTATAGAAAATTCAAACTTAAAGTATTTCATCAAACAAATGAGCTTTTCTTGGATTTTAAACACCAGTACCTTTACATATGCTATAGAAATGGTATTTTTAGCTCTCACTTCCTAAATACTATAATAGAAAACCCATATACTATGTGGTCACGGCAATTTGGATACTTTTTTTTATGATAAAGTATCTTCTTTTAGAAGCAACAATTTGCAAAATAATTGACAGAATTATTTGAATGGAATGCTTGTGAGAGGTCGAAATCAAGATACAACTTGTATCTGTAAAGGTTTTTATTCTCAAAATTTTCTATTAGAGATTTGTGGGAACTGTTCTGATTTGCTAGTGTTATGCTTACTGTTTTTCTTGTTTACAGTGATTTATCTTCTCACACTATACGGGTGTTAAAAACGTAAGAAAAAATACAAAGACTTTTCTACCATCGTGTCACTGTGTCACTTGTATATTGATTTAGATAGCTTTTTCTTTTTTTCTTGGATCTTGTCAATGTGTTTTTGATTGAATTCCTGGTTCAGATTAGTTGGTAGTGTCCTTTTGCTGTGAGTAGTACTAATGGCAGTGGAGGGCACTGGGAGTCAGTACTGCATCTCTCCTGTTAATCCCAGCAGGAGCTGAGAGGGCCCTGTATTCCCAGGTCCTATCTGTATTGCTTGTTTAATAGCCCTCTGAAACCTCTGATTTGAATCAAGACATCACACCGAAACTCTAGTTGTCTCTCTGATGTTGCAAAGTAGTCAAATTTAGGCTCTTTTCCTGCCCTTGACCTTTTAGCTTTCTTTACTGCTTGTATTCCTTGGCGCTGGTTACTACAGCCATTTTAGATTTTCCCTGGGCTTGCCACTTGTGTCTTGTGGACAGAAAATATTCTTCCATACAGAGAGGATTTGACACCTGCTTTGTTCTCCCGTTATACAAGACAGGGAGAAATGGGGCTGGGTGTTTCTGAATTGCTATTTGTGTTTGTTGAGAATAACAGGGGCCTGAGTTGGTGTTCAGCGATGCGCAGTTTGTGGAGCTACCTCTGCTGGAGAGCGAGCGCTCCTGCATCCTGCTGCCCCCTGCTCCTGCCTTGCACTACCCTTAAAACCAAAGAGAAAGGCCACCTTCTGCTTGTTTGTTGATTTAGGACTCTTCCTGCCTGGTTCTGGGAAAGAAGAAAGAAAATTAATTAAAAGCTACCTTCACTACTTCAATTTTAGTTTCTTTTTCCAAAAGTAAGCAGAGCAAAATTAGATTTAGTCTGATGCATAGTCCACAAATAAATTGTGTGGAACTGGAGTGGTTAAATGAACTTTTCTTGGGGTTTATTGGAAAGATAAATATTTGAACACTGAGTCTGAGGAAAGTCATGTTTATGAAATCTTGTGTGTATGTGTTGCTACTTTCTTATTTTTGCCTTTTTACCCCTATTGTGGCTCCTCTAGTCAGCTCAAGGATGAGGACATTAAAGCTAGAATATCACCCTCGCAAAATGTCTGTTCTTTCTCTCTTTTTTTTCTTTTTTCTTTTTTTTTTTTTAATGGCTTTTTTCTTGGCAGATGACCTTAGTTTTGTTTTCATGTAAAATATGATTATATTTTATAAAATATCCATTAAAATTTTACATTTATAAGAACTACGGTTACATCTCAAAAAATATATATTATGTATCTCTAAACACTCTATACTTAAATTTCAGAAGAGTTTACAAACCTTTGAGTAGTTAACATATAAAGCTCATTTTTTCAGGATTAATCTTAACGTAGTTAAAGCAGCAGTATCACTGGATGATACTTTAATAACGCATAAACTCTGAAACTCGCAATCTCTGAATCAGACAACTTCTAAATTTATTACAATAAAGCCATCTAACATCATGCAACAAGCTCAGAATCTATTTGAGAGGGAAAAAAGACCATAGTAGGATTTCTGACTAGAGCTTTTGGCTCAAATTTAGAAAACAAAATGACTGACGAAGAAGCAGAAATAGGGTTGTCACAAGGGATTATCAAGTCTGATTGCTGCAGAAATCCTAAAGAGTGAACTTACGTTCACCAGACTGTAATAGTGTTTGCAGCTGCCTCTAATTACAGTGTATGTTTTGTTTCTTTTTAAAATACAACTTAAGTTTATAAGTTCACTGGAAGGACATGACTCGTTGATGTGTTCAAATAACAGGATTCTTTTCTCTGCTGCTGCACTGGCAGCATATGTGCAGTACAAAACTTTCAGTGTCCAAAAAATCATATTGATGAATTTGAGGGAGGAGCGACCAAGAAGCATTACTGCAGACTGCTGATTCTGCTTTATATCTTTCATAGTACACTGAAAACATGGGTAGCAGGTAAAAAAACCTCATATAGGACAAAAAGACTGCAGTTCTTTGACTGTGACATTACTCAGATAAGTATTATGAACTTCTTAGTTTTGTTAATTGCTCCAATTTGTTGCAACTCTTTCTGTAGCAATATTTCAATTCAGTATTTTCACAAAGCAATTTTTATGTTACTTTTTAAACATCTCAGGTCTCCGCTCTCCTGTTTCATTTATTACTGCTTTCTGCCAGGTCTACCCGCAAAGCTTTTACATTTACAAATGCTCTTTTCTCCAAGTTTCATATCCAGCAGGATCTTCTTGCTGCTTTAACACCATTTACTGCACTGCAACTCCAAAATTGTAACCTTAACAACAGGAGCATCCTAGGCTCATTGATTTGGGGTTAGTTACCTATTGTGGGCCAGGGGATACACCCAGATTTTTTGAATTATGCTAATTAATAATAATMATCTTTCTTTTTTTCCCAATAAGAAATTTAATGTTTACAGTTCATCCCTAACTACTTAAGTAGGTTCAGTTTTGTTGTATGTTCATCTGGCAGTATTTTCTGAAATGGATTGAATTTTTACCATTTTCTTATTTGTTCAGTATAATCATTGATAAGTGACATGACAACAAAGTTTGGCCATCCTGGAGCAATTTATGAAACCACTGTATTATATGGAAAATATTTTGATATTATATACTATATTCAACTATACAATACAATATAATGTTGCAGGTTTTAGGTGTTTAAAATGCTGAACGGTAACTCATGATTTGAACCTATTTTTGTTTGAAGCTAATTTACTAACATGGAAATAGAGTGTTTGAAATATAAATTAGATAAACTGAGGAGTGAAAATCCAAAACATTTCAAGCTTTAATGAAGAAGATTTGATAACTTACTACTATCCATGCCAGCAGTTTCAAAAAGCTTTGTGGTCTCAAGCTGGCTAATCCAACAGATGTCATGACCTGACTGTGAGACTTAATGACACGAGAGGCTTGCTCCTGTGATATATTTCAAAAGTATTTGCTTTGAATTCATGCCTGCCTTAATTAGTGTTTGTTCAGCATTTGCGGAATATTGGATCAACTTCTTCCTGAGTTTAGAAACTCAGTCAGTGTTTCTCCAGTTTGGGATAGTTGTTCATCTGCTGGAAATCTAGGTAGTGTCCTTGCAACTGTAATTACTTTGCTCTTTGCCTGGCAGGAGTATGGGAGACGATAAAAGGAAAATAATATATATTGTGAATTTATTCTATTCCCTCTTTGCTCTTATCAAACCAGTACGAATAGTTCTGATGACAGATTAAGTGAAAATCTCTGCCTATGAGATGTTGAGGGTCCATGCTATTATCAGTAATGTGGAAGAATACTACAGCTGCTGCAACAGCTTAAAAAGATAAGTTTTAAATAAAAATGTAAGTCTCAGAGTATACGGGCCTGCAGTAAACTTGGAGAGCTTGTAGAGTCCAGATCACAGGGCACTTAAAAGGCTCCACTTAAAAAACTCCAGTTTGAGGCAGTTTGTCAGCTGTCCTGCTGAATTTCCATTGCAAATCTGTGATTAAAAGATCAAATCTAGTTAGAATAGAAAAATCACTCCTCGCAGGACTAGGCCAGTTAACTTCAAATGCATTCATGTAAAAAGAAAAGAATGAGGCCCATTACAAAATCATTTTTAGTGACATTCATTGAACATAATGAAAATTATTTTCCATTGCACTACTTTGAAAATGATAAACTGTAGGTATGTAAGATAAAGTAATAATAAGTAGTTAAATGGTATCCAAATGAAAGAAGAATACTATTTCATAGTTATTTGGATAGTTATGTTAAAAACATGAAAGTGTTTTTCAGATTGAGCATTATCATCACATTAAACCCATGGATGCTCTAGTATTTCCCTTATGGATTTAATCACTTGCAATATTGAATCCCCTTTGCTCTTTTGTCCTCAAATCTTGCTGCAGCATAGTTAACCAAGTCTGGGTTCAACTTCTGAAAATGGGCAGGTGGCTCTTTTCCCACAGGATCTTTGAGTATTTTTACAATACTCATTAAAACTCATGTCAAATGTGAATGAACTCCTGGTTTGAAGATGCCCTGTGGTAGCAACCATTAGATTTCTCTGATCATTAAGTATATAATTTTTGCTATTAATAAGTGACAGAAACTCTTATAATGAGTCATTCCAGAAAGGAAACTTGAATGCTGAATGTTTTTTCTCAGTTTGAAATCTGGGAATCCRGATTTCTGTTGCATAGATTTTAAAAGGATGCTGCTTCAGGAAATGCTTTACTCTTTCCTTCTGTCCGCACAACATAATGCAGTTTTTACATCCCAAATGGACATGTCTTCAAGTTCACAGATCAAAGTTATCAAAGTTTCTACCAGATTTCTGTCAATCTGCTTGGTGAAACAGTGCCCAGCACTGCCCTCTCTGCAGCTGTGGGTACTGGCCAGGCATGTGCCTGCCGAGGGGGCAGAGGATCCCATCACCTCCCTGTGTTCGTGCGTTTTTCCAGGGAGAATTGAAGAGCTGTGTTTTATATATGAATGAGGATACAAACGCACACAAATGTACATATATATCTGTATGCRTATGTGTGTGTGCACGTGTATATGAGTTAGTGTTTGTTCCTGTGGTCCCCACAGGATTCCAGGGCTCTGTGCTCATGGGATGATCCGTGGTGCTCCTAATCACAGGAGTGTCATTTGTGTTGCTCTGGTTAGAGGCCTGCCAGCATTGCCATTAAATTCCCCTTTCAGTGGTTTGTAGTTGAGTCATGAAAATGTGCTGCGCTCCTTATGCAGCTTGAGTCAGACTATGATTTGTTCCCCTGTTCTCCATCTCAAGACTGAAACAACCAAAAAAAGCTGATTTTAAAATATGAAAGCAAAAAAGAAGTAACTAGATATTACCTGCACAGGACTTTGCCTTCCTGCAGTTTAAAGAGAACTCAACTAATTTTTAATTGCAGTATAGCTGAGCTTTGGTATATGGTGCTTTTGCAAATGATTTTTGCTATTTTGAAACTAATCAAAATTTTTAATGATTAAATTTTACAGTGCCTTCTACTTAGACTGGTTAGACTGAAACAGCTCTATAGAAGACAAATATATTTTGGATCAAAGGCAACCTCTTTAAATGATTGCTCTAAAAATGCCCATGGAATTAAAGTACTGAAACCTTTGAGAAAACTCCATGGGGGAAGAAAGTGTATCTTCTATCTGACACTGAAAAACTGCCTTATTATTGCAATTAAATGCATGCTTGCGTAATGCAGGCATGTATACCTTAAGCTTTTAAGAGACAGAAGAGTCGGCAGTGAAGATTGAATTGTTCCATGTTTTCCCAAAACAAGAAATAATGGCAAATATTTCCTTTTGATGAATTTTCACTAGGAGTTTTTTTTTTTTCCCCTGAATCCTAAACTGAGCTTAAAAAATATAATGTATCTTTTGTGCGCATCACTGATCCCAAGACCTCTTTTCTGGTATGACTTTGCAATTAAAAAAAAAAAAAAAAAAAAAAAACAAAAAAAACACCATCTCAAACTTGTTCCAGTAAATACTTAAATTCTGTTGAAATGGAACCTAAAATAAGCAATGTTACTTGTAATTTTGCTGTCAGCTGAGATACTGTAATTTGAGTAATTTGTACCATATCCCGGTTTGGTATAAGTAACACTTAGGCTTAAAGTGGCTGTCTGAACAATTTGTGGATACCTGTATGATTACCTGTGCAGTGAACAGCTTCGGCAGCACTGGTTGTGGTCGCGTTTAGAGCAAAGCTTCGTGCAAGAAGGGGGAATGTAGCAGTGCAAGAATTATGTTCTTTTTCTTACATCAATCTGATACAGTGCAGATCTGATTTAAGAGATTGGAAGAAAAGCCTTTGAATTTTGCATGGGTGTGTAAAAAAAATTTGCTGAAGTGATCTGTATTAATTATTTAGCCCATGATTATCATCCCTAATATTTCTTTTCTTTTTTCCTCTTAGCTGACAATGCCAACGTTTCCTGTTGTTGTGAAGATTGGACATGCTCATTCAGGCATGGGAAAGGTGCAGACACTGTTTATTGCATGTTAGGAGCTTTGTTGTTTTTCTAAAATAAGGGTCTTTTGTTTTCTTTTTTTCTACTTGCTGGTTATTTTAACTTCTCATCTGAATTCTGTCTCAGATACCTGCCCTTGYAACCCCCTGCTTAAGAATCCCTACTTAGGAAAATACTTAAAACACTTGTTTATATGTTCAGGCAATTTATGTGTTGTCTAATATAGGAGCGGTTTTAAGGACATGTGGAGATGCTTTCTGAAAGCAGAACCTTATTAGTTAATTTAACTAACTACAGTGAAACTAATCAAGTGTCAAAGTGTCTTTGCACAGTCCAGCTTTGTGGGCCTGGGAGTCTAGGAAGGTTTTGCCGTTGTTCCCTCCTCGTTTCAGCTTGACAAAGAATTTTTGTTCATTTCCTGTCATAATGTATTTTCTGGGGCCATTTCGTACCACTGCATAACTGCTGTTTTCTTTCTTCAAAGTAATGAGTATGGTGAGTATAGTTGTTTTAATAGCACTTATCTCACATCATTGGATCAAGGTACAGGATTTAATCCTCACTTTTACCGATACCACTTAATTTTTTAGCTATTACAGATTAAGCGCTTTCTCTGAAAATCTCTTCAGATTGCTTTAAGTGTTTTGGATTACTGAATGTCATCAAATGATAATATTTATCATCTTGAATCTTGAAAAGTCCCATGAACATAAAATTTACCACTGGGCAGTAGAAAAGTGATTTAATTGTATTTTATTCAAAAATTGCATTGTATATTATGTTCTTTTGCCTATCGTTCTTTGTTTTAATTAGTCCTGAGTAAGTCAGTAGGAATTTGGCAGCCAATTTGAGACTAGAATTAGTCAATAATCACTTAAACTATAATTTTTGTGGACAGCATAATGTGAAGAATTGGAAATTATTTTCTGTCCTCTGAATGTTAATATTTCATTTATAGTAAAGGCAGATAATATATATATGTGTTCGATATAGCAAATACCCCCCCCCAAAAAAAAAATTCTAGATATTCCTGAAAATAAAACCTGAAAATAATTCCAAACCCTAAAAATTAAATGCCAGCTATTTGTAGTGAAACACTGTAAATATCAGAGTCCAAACACAGGTTTTCTTCTACATCGATCCTGCCTAAAGACATTCCTAGCAGGAGTGTTTGTATTTGCCATAGCGAGAGCGGTGTACTATTAGGCTTTAACAAAGTGTTTGAGTCTGGTTTTGTGGCTCTCAAATGGCAAATTACACTGTACTTGTCTGAGAGTGGAGAGCAAATACTTAGTTCTTTGGGCTTCTGGTGGCTTCACCTCTATGTGGTGTGCACGTCCTGCTCTACAGCTCCTCACATTCGGGTATCTGGCCTACAGCACCCCATGTAAGTATCAGGTGATGGTGGAAGCAAACAGGACACTGAATGTGCAAACTGCTGTAAGAATTCCCAGTATTCAATAGCATGACACGTACCTATCCCTGTCTCCTTTAATTGCCTTTCTGAAGGGAGCTTTGGGTCAAAATCTTGTTAGAGTTCCAGTTTCCCCCCTCCCATTTTCTATCGGATCTCTCTTCCCTTACTTTTTTTCCCCACGTTAGACAACTTCCTTTGACTCAACTGAAATGGCCAGAGATGTGCCCTCCCTGTTCACAAGTAGATCTCTCTGTGTGCGTGTGTGTCTCTCTCTSTGTGTGTCTTTTCCCTGTCAAATCAGTATTTTCCACCTTTCCCACCACCATCAGACKTCTGGTGGACTTACTCCCTATTAACAATCTCTTTACCTCTGTGTTTTGAGCAAATTCTAATCCTAGAAAACTTGCCTCCTTCAAAAGACTTTAACAAAACTGAGAAAAAAAATGGTTTTGCTGTCTTGAGCCAACTCTGGGCTCCATGTGAAGAGGCAGTCATCATGACGTCATGATTTTCCTTTTTGGGATATCCATGACAGATTGGAGAGTATATGGTTGATTCCATACACAATTTCATTTATATGTCTGGTCTAGTAAACCAACAAGAATTCTCTGTGGATTAAAGGAGAATGAAATACCACTGTCTTCCAATTGCTTTCTACAGCAAAATAGCATTTTTTTTCTCCCTTTTTAAAAATAGATATGTTAATACAGGATTTTTGGGTTATTTTTCTGGATAGAATCTAGAAATCAGATGAAATATCCAGTTCTTTTATATAAATGAATGTTATCAAAAGCAGTATTTCCCATTAATGCCATTTGTGAATGAATTCTACCTTATATTCCTAACTGTTGTGTTTTTCTCTTGTGTATGCTGTTTACTTGTGGTATGGCAACTACAGATCAAGGTAGACAACCACTACGATTTTCAGGACATAGCCAGCGTGGTAGCACTTACTCAGACCTACGCCACTACTGAACCCTACATAGACTCCAAATATGACATCAGGATCCAAAAGATAGGCAGTAACTACAAAGCCTACATGTGAGCTAAAAACTTATCTTCTTTCATCCTTTTATTTTAAAATTGATAAGCATCAACAAGATTGAGACTGTTAGATGAGTCTCTGAATTGAAATGTGATGACTCCATGTCTCCATTGTCATGCTCTTTGGAAAGAAGGTATTTCCGGGTTTAACAAGGCTTTTTTTTTTTTTTTTTTTTTTTTTTTTTTTTTTTTTTTTTTTTTTTTTTTTTTTTTTNAACTGTTGGTTGTCATTGGGAGAACAAAACAACAGGTAAGCCTGCCACAAGAGTTTTCCTGCCAACAGGAGCAGCTGGAAGGAAATTTTCTTTCAATAGAGGAGTATATTAAATGTTATTTTTTTTTCCCATCTCTTCACCCACTTTGGTCAAATTTTCTCTTCCCTCTAAAGATATTTAGATGGTATTCATTCACACAAACCTGAATGATAATCTTAAACAAGTGGGAACCTATTACGGTAACAAGTGTAAGAAAAATTCTAATCTTACAATGTCCTTCACGTATTTGGGTGAAAATCTGTCCTAATTTTAGAAGAACTGTTGGAGGTTCCAGATACTTATTAAGAGGTCATTACTGTACCAGAGCCTCATCGATGTTTCAGAAACAACTTTAACTAGAGCAGCAGGACAGATTACTATGTATCAGCTGAGCTGTGGTAGCTGTGTTTCTGCATACTTTTACTCTGTTTCAATGATCAAACAGTGTAACTTGACATATACTCACTTCATTTATGTTTAACACAAATCAGAGCAAATATAATTTGTTTCTTCATGCTTGTAGTTCTGATGCAAGAAAAATATACTAAAACATCACTACGTGCACGCATATTCACACTTAGGACTCCTGCAGCACTGAAGATGCAAGAGGTTTCTTGTATGTTGAAATTAGACTAGAAAACAGTAAAATCTGGTCAGATTCTTTATCAGTAAAACTTATTGAACTTCAAGCAACCCATAAATATTAAGAAACAGAAGTGAGAACTGGGTTAAAAAAAATGCATAAAATATTATTAAATATCAAGCATAGAATATGCAGTAGGTCTCAAGTAATTTAGAAACAACCAGCAAGATCTGTGAAGAATGTGGAGCCCTTTGCCTAGGGGCATAGGCCCAGTACCTCTGGAAATTCCTAGCTTTTCCTCCTACCTGAGAATACATCCTCTTTTTTTTCCACAAATTGCCATACTCTTACACTCTGAAGTCCCATCTCTCCTGTCAGTCCAAACCATATCTTGGTCCCAGGCGCACCTCTTTAACCTGAACATTTCTACCTTTCTGTTTTCTACCCGATTGTATCCTACCCTCATTCTTCCTTGCCCCAGGTTGTTCCCTTTCTGCTTTACTCTGCACTCAGTCTCATTCAATGACTTGTTTTCCCACTTGCAGTTACTACATTTCTCTTTCTGTACCTCCAGCCCTTTGATACAACTACGTATGACACTTCAAGTGTAATATAATGCTTTTCTGTCTGGTTGATATTTTCATAGGGAGATTTCTTGTACTGTGTATTACTCTCCCCTCCCCTATTTAGAATATGTAATTACTTTGTGTCTGTCTTACAGCTCCCCAACTGTTAGTGGTTATTATACACTTCAAGATACTGGCAGAGTCAGATGTAGTATTTGTCCAGTAGCTTGCTTGTCCAGGGCATTTCATTTCATGGGGAAGGGCCCTATATTTTTTTCCTTTACTTAAAATTAAAATTTTGTTCAGTCTTTAAAATAACATTATTAAGATTCAGACATGGTGTATTTATCTTTTTTAAACATAAATGTTTCCAGTTCCTAGAAGTAGTTAGCCTAAGAGACAGCAAAAATAAGTTAAAATGACAGAGCATTCTCCCTAACTTTTATTGCTTTTTAAGGTTGTGTTCCTCAAAAACTATAGTTGCATTCAAATGCTGAAAGTCTACCAATCATTTTTATAGAGTTAAATCACAAAAAAAAGGAAACAGTTATTCATTGTTACAAAGCTTCATGAAAAGAGAATATTTACCAAATGCCTGCAAAATTGTTCATGTGCGTACATACACATTATGTTGGTAGTATATTGATACACAGCTGGTTATCATTTTCTTCTGCGGCACAGGAACAGAGTACTTAGAGAGTTACCACAAAAAAAGTAACAGCTGAACATTTATTTCTGTAGTTTTAAGAGAGCTATTAAGAGCTTCAGTTTTATAATTCTCTGGGAAATTGTGGTATGAGTGGACCCATGACTCACAAAACACTGGTGCTTGTCATCTGTCAGTAGAGATTATAGCCAAAAGGCAACACTGGATCTCTGTAAATACTGTGGCTCCTCAGAAATGATTAACTATATTAGTACCTTTACAGAATTCATGTGACTTGAAGGAAATAAAGCTAAAAGGGCCTAACACAATTAAAAAAAAAAAAAAAAAGGCATAAATTCCTTTCTATGTCAAAAATCACTACATTGAATCCATAACTGTACACCAGAGTTCAAAGAACAAAAGCACAGCCCCACATTAACCACATCTGCCTTGTACGTGGACAGGCTACCTATGCAAGAAGTGTATGTAATCATTTCTGCATTTTTTCTGATGAGAAGTCACTGTCCACAGAATTTGCATTACTTTCTTTAAATGGTGTGTAGCAAAGCAGAAGGTGTTGGAAAGGGGCAAGCCCAAGTAACTTAGATCTGTTCGTGCTGATTACAAGTCTTTCCCTATTTCTCAGTTTCAAAGCATTTCTACATATATTACAAGGACCAACTCAAGTAAGAATATGTTAAGCCTAAGTGTAATGCACTCAGACATACTAGGACATATTTTCTGTAGTATTTGGTTAAGATTTGGTAGAAGAGGAGAAAATAATGATGGAAAAACACATTTAATAATTATCAGAGTAGAAGCACAGAAGTGGGGGAGGARTCATAATGTTACCATAGAGGAAGTCATGTGTGAATGGCTGGAGTTGTATCTAATTTTAAAAGGCCAGATGGTCTGATTTGGTACTGCTACAGACTATCAACAGCCCTGCTCTTCTGGAGTCTGTCTTTATCATAGACTTAGCACTGGTGGCTCCACCCCATAAGCTCCATCTTTGCGTTCAAGAGAGAGTGAAACTATAACAAGAGAGAGGATATGAGGAGCTTGCCATGATTCCCCAGCTCAGTCTGTGTCTACAGCACCCTTAGCCTGGCCCCATGGAGTCCCTACAGCCACTCAGCAGGTCTTGACACTCCTTCAGATTCAAAAGGCAACCAGGCTTAATAATGAGTTGTTCTGAAAGGACACGCATGGAAATAAGTACTGCTTGAAAAAGTGAAACTGAAATCACAAAATAGCCTTGTTACTGGAAAGTGTTGCCTTACACACACAACTCAGTATGCACCTTCCCTTTTTGCTAGTTTCTCCCACATCCACAAAGAATATGCTGCCTYAGAATGCCTTTATGTTTCATATTCAACTAACTTGAAAAGACTCCCATAGGAAGGTCAACATTYACCTGCAGTTGCTATTGACTCTTGTAGTTAGATTAATAGAAAGATGAGTAGGATACCACTACTGTTGCCTGGTATACTTTTAATAAATTATAGCTGTTACTGTTATTTTACTAACTGAAAGCAGTTTATAATTTGTATCCTTAGCTTATTCCCAGTGTAGTATTTCAGTTTAATCTTCTCAGTAATCAGTAATCTTCTCAGCCCTAGTAACAGCCTTAAAGTCAAACAAAACCAAACCAAAACAACAACAAAAAAACCCCTCTATGTGGAAAAAAAAATTCTTGGAGATAAACAGAGTAATTTTGACCATGGAAGTAAAGCTGTGTAGATTATATGAGTAAACTAGTAAAATAGGAAAGCTAGATGAGAATCCAAAATGCAGCGGATTCTAGGATCACACTTAAACTTAGGAGAATTTAAAAGATAATTTAAGTGTTGGGGTCTAGTTCTCTAGTACCATGGATCTAAAATGTCTAAAATGGGAACTCATATGAAGTAGCAATATATTTAATTTGTTTTCAACTGATAACTTCTTATTTCTAGTACTTTTCCATTAAAAAAAAAGAAAATATTAAACGAATACGACTTTCACAGCATTGTCATACTTCTTGCCATTCCTAGAGTGTGGTGAGTGTTACCAGCAATTGTGATGCTTGGTTAAAATTCTTCTAAGATGACTGTTTAATACTAAGTTGCGAGATATAAAAAAGATGTGAATGCTGCTAGATCATTCATGTAAAAATCATAGAACTTTAAGAAAAAGTGAAAGTATAAAAACATTGTGTATCTTTGTAATATTTCCCCCTTTTCAGGAGGACTTCCATATCTGGCAACTGGAAGACAAACACAGGCTCAGCGATGTTGGAACAAATTGCTATGTCAGATAAGTAAGTCAAGGCTCGTGCATCACACTGCTGATTTGTAACTCGTGGTAAATGAATGCTCCTAGTTCATTTTGGTTTAAAAAAAAAAAAAAAAAATTAGATGAAAGAAATGAGCCAAGGGGTTCCAGGTGAAATTGTCCCAGGGTTAAGTACTCAAGTTAGGTGGCTTAGGTGCTTAAGTACACATTTAGGTTCCTAAATTCAGCGTGTGCCTAGAAGACTACTAGCATTTCCTCCAGATAATCCTATTTTTCAGGTTCAACCTTCCAGTTATTTTTCACTGGTTTAGTTGCTGCTTTCTATGTAGTGCTCTTCCTTTTCCCTCTCCTCCTTATGCCATGCTGTTTRTAACTGCTCTTCTTCTATCTTGAAACCAAGCAATCTGGTCTCAACTTTGCCTATTTAAATCCTGTTTCTCTTTTTCTCCTTATAGTCCAGTTGAACCATTACCTTTTCACCTTCAAAACTTYCTCTTGAATAAGTGAGATTTCTACCCCAAATGCTGAGATATACTGAGGCTTATATCCCTCACATCATTATTTCAGCTCTGTGCTTTGGTTTATTTCGCTTTTCTTTATTCTAGTCCATCCTTACACTGGATGCTTTTTTGCAATCCAGTCAGTTATGTTCTCCTTGCAGTACTATGTTGTAKTTCGAGTCTACAACAGCTGACCTCTCAGTATTGCTTATTTGCTTGAAGTTCCTCTACAGCATCTAGACCTTTCCTGCAAAACAAAGGTTTGACACGCCTCTTTGGCCATGAATTTTCTGTTGTTTGACTTCTCCAAAGATTTCTCCCTATGGAAACTGAAAATCCTCTGTATCGTAAAAGTGTATTTCAAAAGGATTTCAAGTTCAAAAAATGTTTAATGTTCAATAGTATTTCTATTTTTGTAAGTCTGAAACCTACAATAACTTGTTCTGTCTTGAGAGACGCAGGACCTGAACCAGTGCATACTCTGAGAAAGGTAAAAACAAGTAAGAGAATCAGAACTCCCTGCTGCCCAGCCCCAACCCCTTCTGTCTAGACTGTATCCTCACAGATCTTCCCTTGGTGGACAGAGTGGAGCCACATTATTTTCTCATTCTCGTTCCCCTCCCACCTTCCTTGAGAAAGTGAGGTTATGCCTTCACTGAGAGAGGGGAAAAAAAGAACATTTTTTAGTGTGTGTAATTATGGTCCATGAAATATTCCCTGTAAAAACACAGACTCTTTAGTTTTGCTATAAGGTAAACTAAACAAAATCAAGTATGGGCAATGACTGTAAAATGCTAACCTTGCCTAGCTACCTCATGTAAATGCCTTGTTTCTGAAAGTAAGACAAAGCATAGTAGATATTTTCCCATAAAAATACACTAACCAACAAAACAAATATTTTATGCTGAGGAGGACAAAAGTGCAGAAAAGGTGATTTCTCCTCATAGCAGAAGGGAGTATGCATTATATGCCCATGTTTAATTATGCTTCAAAATATACATGGCAGAGTAAGAAAGAGAAAAGTGAACTGTTCTGGTGAAAGTTATGTTTAAAGGTATACCAAAAGYGATCAAATCCAGTGTCTGTATGTTACAGCACATTTATAATGCATTTCATGATTTAAGAAAAAGTGCTTTACAAGCTTAGCACTTTTGGAGTTGACTGAATAGAATTCTTGGTCTAGAAATGCAGAAAAGAAGAGGAATGCACAACAGTAAGAGACAGTGGCTAAGCAGATAACGAGCACACTTCAGTATTACATTTTCTTGTTGACCTCTCTATATCAGATTGGAGTGGTAGGATCAGAAGGGTACAGACACATTCTAGTTGTATAGACCTCGCCTGGCACCTCGGGTGCTCAGTGCCAGCCACCCAAGGCACCACACTGACTGGTCCTCAGTCAATTGTGAGGGTGTTGAGCACTCCGTGGGCTCTGGGAGAACTGTTACCTCAAGCCAAACCTACTCTTCAAGCCTTGGGTTTCAAAYACAACAGGCTCATCCAGCCAAGACCTTTCTTCCCAAATGTAACCCTTATTTTTCAGCTCTGTGCTAAGATGCACTTTGGTATTTTGTTCCAAAAAAAGTCATTTGTAAGCAAGCAGTGCATGCAAGCAGTCCAGTCAGTTTATACATCTACAGATGTTGAAATTGTCAGGCATCCAAAGAAACCTCTTTTTTTGGACAAAGAMTTTTTCTCATAGAAAAAAAAATTCCTTTGCTAAAATGTTGCCATTAGAATTTGTTTTCAAGTAGTTCTATCAATTTCCATAGCCCCTGCCTTCCCCCGCCGCCACCCTGGAACAGACTTGATGTAAGAAAAGATACAAAAAGGAACTAGTAAGTTTACTTGGAAAGGATGCTATTCCTAAAGATAAGTGTATATGAATAAGAGATTTAATCCTTACAGGCCAGCCAGTAGTTTTCTTTGATCCTACTGTGAGGTCAAATTATTACATCATTATTTCTTTTTTTGCAATGGAAAATAATGTCATGTGGCAAATTTATTGTCATGGCTCAAAAACTGGATCAAGAAAGAGCATGACATAGTCTGTAAAAGGAAATAGATCTCATTAAATTAAAATCATGAATTTTTTAGGAAACTTACCTTTAATTGCCGTATCTGGCTRTATAACCTCTTTAAAGATCATATCATCACTTACCGCTGCATAGGCACAGCTATGCTATTAGTTAATGAAAGTTCTTCATGTGATTTTTGTCTAAGAGTCAGTGTCATCATTGGACAGATACATACAACTTGCATCACCTCAGCGAGCTCTCAGTAAAGTATTATGGCTCCCTTTTTGTTTTATTTATGCTCAATACTGTATGAAAGGCTATCCTTTTTGTTAGATTTGTAGACATTCTTCATCTTTCTTTACAGCTTCTGTTGAGTTTTAGTGTAATGCTCTATAGCCTGACATGTAAAATGCTATGCTAGGCTGCGAGCTGCCCAGCTTTTGCGTAACTGTCATGCAGCTGTTTCTCTTGTACCATTGTGATGGTTATTTTGTCTCACACTTTCTTTTGATTTGTTCAGTGATTATAAAGCAATCAGCACTGCTTTGCATTCCTGCATTTCCTTCCAGTCATTTAAGACAGACTGTCATTCTAGTTTCCCTGATAAACACCCATGTTTAAGTACTCTACCAGGCCTTGTAGGTAAGGCATACTTGGGTTTATGCGTAAATACACAAGTTTGAATTTCAGAGAAGCCCTGTGAAATTTACTTTGTAAGAATTTTGTCATCACTGAAGTCATAAAAATTGGTCAGGTGATAAGTGCTCCTTCTGTGAAGTTCTCAAATAATAACATTTAGCCCCAGCTGTCAAGCTGTACTAGGATAAGGGCGGTGGAAATACACCATGGGATATAGCTATACGCTATTTATGTTCGAGCATATCTGATCATCGGGTTACTCACAGTTTAGGTCAGACACGTGTTCGGAGCAATATAAGCTGAGACTGAAGCCAGCATAACACAACGTCGTGATATGAAGCCGCGGCTTTTACAGGTTCTGCTGGGAAAAGCAGAGTAACTGGGTCAGTRTCCCTAAGATGCTGTTCTGGGAAATGCAAATACTGTGAAAGTGATACTGTGAAAATTCTAAATTTGAAGCAGCATTATATAAAATACATTATTAAGCTAAGCCTCTATAAAAGCAAGACTGACAAGATACTCACCGAAAAAAAATATTTTTATATAACAGGTACAAGCTTTGGGTTGACACCTGTTCTGAAATATTTGGTGGTTTGGACATCTGTGCTGTTAAAGCTGTACATGGGAAGGATGGAAAAGATTATATTTTTGAGGTAAGCAATCCAACCATTTTCAGTCCTTGCAAATACAAAACTTTTGTAATGGTTAGGTATTGGCTCATTTGTATTTCAGGAAAGGAGGTGTATTTTTAAGCAGTGTTTAAATCGTAATACAAAAGCCACATGTCTAAGTTAGTGGCAACATTTGCTGGAAAATGTAACTGTATCATATGGTAATGTTTTTAGTGTCTGAGGAAATGTTCATAGACTACAAAACAAAACCAAATGTGTATGTCATATTTGCCCAACCCTTATMATTTCTTTCCTGAGCAGGATTACCAGTCTTTTCTGGAAGACTTATTGACAGTACTATCTAAAAGGAACCCCAGCAAAATTATACCTTTAGGAAGGGAAATTATGAATGAAGAGGAAGCAGCAACTTTACTGTTTTTTCCAGCCTAAATGTGACCTTTAAGATCTGATTTCTCATGAACCATAAGTCTAGAAGATGATGCTGTAGGTCTTTTGGAAAAGTTTAAGTTTCTGATTTATATTAAGCTTACTGTGAACTTCATCTGACCATAAAATCATAGCTTGTATATCACACAATTCAGGATTTCAGCATTATCCATATTCTTAGAATTTATTTGGATTGTAAAGATTCCCAGAATCACCCCATCCTAAAACAGATTCGTATTTGCTAAAGCAAAAGCATGAGTATTTTTTCCAATCTATGGGAGTAATCAGGGACCCAGAAGGAGATTTTGGCTAGACTCTCTATAATTATGTGTATCTAGTTATAACATTTGTACATACATTCACAGTGCTGAGCTGTACATCTTTGTGATAATGTTAAACAGCTCTCCTTATTTTCTTATTATCTGGTTTCACAAAAGAGATGCACACATTTGTTTGTTCCTGTTGCAAGTACTGACATCTCCCAAATCAGTCAATAGCAATGTACAAGTCTTAGCAACTTGCAGAAATAAACTATCAGCAAGACAATTAGCATTGATCACTAACTTCCAAGATACTGAGGAAAAATTGAGGAAATCCTGTTTTCTTGTCTGCCTGGACACACTAGTTTATTGTRTTTTATTTTATCAGGATGAAAGAAGTGTTCTGTACTAAACTGCCTATTTTTATTCCTTTATATATGCCAGCATGTGTCCCCAAAAGTTCCCATTAAATCTGTAATGCTTGTCCCAGTGATATCTGAAAGACTGAAAAACTATGTTTTACTCTTTTGGAAAACAGACCCCTCTGAAATTAGATGAGGCAATATAGAGGAAATTTCTGAATGTAGTTTTTGTCATGTGTGTCACTTCACTGTTTGCTTGTAGCCATGTGTGTCTCAATACCTACTTCCAGTGAAGGTGTTGGTGTCATCTCATAGATAAGCTCCTCCCTACAAGGTAGCAGTTGGTCTTTGGCTGCCTCACTCCTGTCACTCAAAGCTTTGTGAGATACTCCGCACACCCTACATCCCTAAATGTCTCTCTCACACCAATTTGTTAGCATTTATTATTTTTGAGATAGGTCATGTTAATGTGGCTAGCTTTAACTCAGAGTAGATTCCCCCGTTTTTCAGTGAAATTCTTTCCTCTTCCCTCTCGACTTACCAATTTGCTTACCTTCCTGGGCAATTCACAGTGGTTTGTTGTTGTTTGTTTGTTCTTCCTTCCCTGTATGTAACTGCCTTCTCAGATTCCCTGAGCACTTCTGCTTTGCAATCCCTCTATCCATCCCTGCTCCTTCTGATTGCCCTTGTGTACTTAGCACCCTACCATAGTATGCACCTCTTTCTTCCACTGTCTTATGCAGCATTCCTTTCCTTTGCCTTCCTTTAATCACTGCTGCTTCTTTCATAGCACCATTTAGACTGGGTCTTCATAAAGCTATAGGCATAGGATTTCTCATAACATATGCTGTAACAGGTAAGTGCATCCTGATGATGGCAGAGAAACAGCAGATAATCTCTGTGCAGGTATTGATACATTATAATTGCATGAGCTTCTGTACTAATCCCATTCCATTTCCCTTGATGATCATCAGAGTTAAACAGTATTTTCTTCTCTTTCTTAGCAGTCTCAGCCTTGCAGCCCTAAGCTCAAATACTTGCTTCATCCACGCTAGCAACAGAAAGCACAGACTTAATTCATTGAAAGATCTTATTACTGAAAGGCCAGTGTTTTATTTTATCACAGTATCATGTTGACTTAAACATGCTGCCGTAGTTTCTGCTGCTACTGCTGATATGTTCATTCAATCTACTATAGTTTAAAAAAGAGATGTGCTAAGTGCATTTCACAATATAGATAGTTTCCATGTTATAAGACAAATTCATTTTATACAGTTAATTACTGAGAGGTATATGAACTAAAAGTAAAACTGATACAAATTAAGTGACCATCATTTACAGTGACCCATGCTTTTATTGATCTGAGCAAAACATATTATACTTCATAGATTACAGATGCCTTTTGTGTGTGTGGAATATTCATAGTATTCCTAGTGGGAAACTCCACTATTTTAAATAACTGAACTAGGCAGTGAAGACCTGGCTCAGTTTTTAAATGATAATTAACCAGTTCAGGCTGCAAATAGACTGCTGATAAACAGGATGTTTTGGATATGCTTAAACTTTGCCAAGCTCTCTAAAGTGGAGAAGTGTCAGCATGGCAATTCTGTTACGTATTCACAGGTTTTAAAAATTTTATTAGCATTCTCCCAAATATTTTTAAATCCTTAATATACATTTATATAAAGTATTAATGAATTCTGGTAAGTCTTGCTGAGTATTTTTCTAAAAAGGAAAATCTACTTCATTCTCTTAAATAAATAAATAAATAAAAAAATTCTCATGCCTTGAGCTTCTTACTTAGCCAAAGAATAGCAGAACTGCTCTCTTAATGAAGTAAACTTATACCCATGAAGGCAGCAGTGGCACAAGCCAGGGCTGTTCGTAGCAGCCACATTCTCAGCTGGGTATAAATGCTGTTTCTAGGTGCTCAGACCATCCCCCC
>PTEX01000011.1:7394662-7458710 GCA_003342815.1 Eudromia elegans | reverse complement strand
CCTCTGACTACTTCCCACCCAGCGTCCCACAGTAGCCCAGTGAATTACTAATCTGAACACTGTGCCTTGCAATTGAACCACTTTTAAGCATCATTATTTTTTCACTCACTCTGATATTCACCAACGTTTCCTCTTGGAATCAGTAGGTTTCTTGCTCTCTCTTTTCATAATTTTGGTAAACTGAAGGAAAGCAGCGGACCACATTATAGCTTATCAACTTTTCAGTCTTGACATATGACTAAGTACTTGTTCAGTTTAAGGTTCAGCACACCTTTGACTAACAATATTTGTTCAAGTATGGCAGGCATCAAAAGGCTTTTAAACAACATCAAAGTAACAAAAGGTTGTCTGGGGCAAATGTTTTCTAATGTCATATGTGTACCAGTCTGCCTCAGTATGTGACCATGGCAGTTATACTTGAAAATATTACCTTAGACTTTGGAGGAATGTAAGTTTTTCTTCAAAATATACCTGAGGGCACTTAACAAAGGCTCCTCTGAGTATGGGAAAAGATCTACCAGAAGATTTTTCAAAGCATAAACCTTCAATTTAAAATCTAAACCAGCTAAACCTTACTGAATGCCAGGACTAAAGGCAGTGCTGGCCAATTGGCCGCATATCTCCTGAGTGCTCTGTTAGGCCCAGCAGGACTTAGTCTCTAATTAAGCACCCTTGGGCCTTTGCCAGTGAGCCTGAAAGCTTCACAGATCGTCAGTACTTTAGCAGTTTAAGTTGTGGTAGGTCACTTACTGAAACAAGTACACTTCTGCTTAGGACACAAAGACATTACAAAAGGGTGGTAAAATTCTATAAAAATGCCTTAGTTGAAACCTTGACAAAAGCTGATTCTTTCTAGAGGTATCCTGACTTGCAGCCACGGTTTTACGACATGTGGGGTGACAATTTGAGGAGAATTCCAAACTGCATGGGTTTACTGTTTCCTTGATTCTAGCTGCTTCATCATAAATAATGAGCCTAGGCTTTATGGCAATCCTTATCCTAAATATGCTGTTAGATGGTTGCAGATGAGTTGAAATGTGTGTGATTTTGGGTTAGTAATGGCAACGTGCTCTCAGTGTCAAGACTTCCAATTCTTGAAGAGAATAATAACATGTGTAACATGCAAGGTGACTTAGTATACATGGCTTTTCTGTGAAGTTACATGCTTCGAGGTTTGCTACCAGTCTGTTGAGTCACAGTGACTTTTAAGGGGGGGATAATAGGATCAGACAATATAACTAAGTAGTGGTTATTATGCCTGTTCTCTAGAATAATACTCAGAGTTGGGTGAGGCGAGTATTAAGTAATGAAAATGTTTATAAAGGTATAAGGTACTCATTTACTCAGGACACTATGTTGTTACTAATACACTCAATGATTCACTACAACAAATAAAAAAAAAGCTTTTAAAAACTGTTAGTTGTGACAGGGTGAAGTCTCTTGGAAAATTTGCAAGGTTTTATAGAATGATTCAGGCCCTCTAATGTGTTCATGAGAACAGCTGCTTTAATTTTCTACTGACAAAACTAAAAGCTAAAATTGAAAAAAAAGATGCACTATAACCATTAACTACTTATGTTCAAAATTTTAAATTAAGATGACAGCATTGTGTCACTTAATGATGTTTCTTAAGCTGTATGTGAAGTATATCCATACACTCTGCTTTTTGTTGCTACAGATATCTATCATAGATAAAAGTTCAGCAGTAACCAGTCATTTATTGCACTTTAATTTAGAATGTGTAATTTTCTATCCCCAGTATTTAATCACTTCACACTCAAGCTATTTCCCCTTCTGCTAATTAATGGAAGCTTCAAACAATGTTACTAATAATGGACTCTTTGTATGAAACTTTGTGTTCCATCTGAGCAGTTAAAAGTACTTTTACAGCTGATATACTATGTTTTTCCTTTGGGTTCTGATAAATCAAATGACAATATCTCCTAAAGAAAGAGTTGTATGTAAAGTTGCATTTATAGAAGTACTTAAAAACAACAATTAAGTCTTTTGTCAAGGTCTTATATTTTACAACTTCTCTTTTTCAGTCATTCCAGATACATTGTGTAAAATCTACTGACATGAAAAACTGTAAGGTTTTCTTTACATACTTGTGAAAGAGGGATAACACGTGCTTCTGTTGTTGAAGTAAAGCCAAATCTACTATACATTCGATATCRAGGGGAGCAGTATTTTTAAAAGTAACTGTCACTAATGCCTACCTTCAGGGAGTCCAGTTTTTAGACAACAGAGATCACTTCTCTGCAAGTCAGATGCTTAGTAGTAGGCCACCTAACATCCAACAACCATTGCATGGAGAGCAAAGCATTCTGACATTCAGCCATTTTTAATGCTTTAAAATCTTAGGCAAAATATCTGACATATATGGTTGTCTTCTCCATGGAGGACTGAGGAGATTACTCTTCTTAGTAAAAGTTCATAATTAAAAGAAGTGAAACTTTGGAGGTGCAGAAGGTGAACTGCTGGATGTTGAATGTGTGAGGAGCTCATTCATTTTGAGGAAGAGAGTAGTTGTAAGAGGAGGAGGAGCTGAGGGTTAGGGGACAAATTCCTGAAACAAACGATTCTTTCAAGCAGAATATTTTCCATCTGAAACACTAAGATGTTCTGGAAATTCACTGATCCTCCTCTGGTCCTACAGAACCTATGAGGACCCCACTGATCCTTTACTTAAGGATTCTTTTGCTCTTTGTCCGAAACCACCCATTATGTTACCAGCATAATTTGTTTTGGTCTTTTCTGAGTGGCTTGCCAACATTTGTGGGACCCTCTTGCATGACAGGCAGCTAGGCAGCTTTTCACAGGCTGAAAATGAGATGGATACACTTCAGTTTTTACACAGAATAGAACTGGATCAGATGTAATGAAATCCATATATTACATTGTTGCTAATTTAGCAATAGTAATTGCTTTATCCCAAACAGCATCCTTTTAATATCATTAAGTCATTTCTTACTTGTACCTATGAGAAACACCAGAGTGCAGGCCTGCAGGTGACATGCCTAAACCTCTTTCTGTACAGTACTTAAATTTTAAAAGGATGGCAGTTTCTCTGAAGAGAAATGCACATTTTTCATATTGTTGAGATAAGATGTCCAGTGCTATTGCCTATCGTCTTAAGAAACCTTCATATTGCCTACCTACTATAAGTGATGAGTATTTCCCAAATGATTTGTGTCCTGCACAGAGTGTATGCCCAGAACTTGTGTAATGCTTTAAGACTGGAAAGGGTTGCTGTAGTAAAACTGCTATTCGTGCTCCTCTGACCGATATCCTCCACTCAGGCTTTTTCTCTGATATAATATATGCTATTTCCAAGATATCATTTGCCTTTTAATAATAATAGTAATAGAGATGGCTTGACATTCTAATGAGATATGGAATTAGTTTACTTTGGTGCTATCTCAATAGCTCATGTATTGTTTTATTTTCACAGGTCATGGACTGTGCAATGCCTCTTATTGGTGAGCATCAAACTGAAGATAGACAACATATAACCGAACTAGTTGTAAGCAAAATGAACCAAATGTTGTCCAAAACTCCAATGCCATCTCCTCAGAGACCCACCGCCACTCAGCAGCCTCAGGTAGGAAATCTTTGGTTTTTAAGATAGAACATATTTTTGTACAATTTTAAGCTCAAGTTTTCCTTCAAAGAATTTGTCTGGAGAAGTACACATCCACATATCATAAACTAACAGGCTGCAATTTAGCATGCTATAGAGGTTTGTCGTGTTTAAGTGGGATTATCTCCAGTGTAAGTTATATGTTTTGTTAATGTGGTTCTACATACAAATTCATAACTGGTGTCAGTAAATTACTAGGCTTTGCAATGTTTCCTGACGGTCACATCTATCTAAAATGTCATCGAAATTTAAATAGCATGGGAATAGTAAGAAGTGCTCTTGTAGATACCCTTTGCCCTGAGGATGTCAGTAAAAATGCTAAGACAGTAGCTGTTGTTATGAGAAGTAAATTACCTAATAATCTTTTTCTTGTGATGTAATTCAGGAATATGCCTTTCAAACCTGGGAAACACCTAAAATATGTTTTAGCWTACTAGAAAGCTTATGCCAAAGGTTGCAAACAGATGGAGTTGTATTTATTTTATATAGGTGGTCTGATGGTTTAAGTATAGAGTCCATAGAATTCTGTCCCTGTCCTTGTTACCAGCTTGCTTTCCAGCTTTGGAAATTATGTTGTGTTTTCATTTCTGTACTTCTAACATGTTTATAACATGCTTATTGACCCTTTAAGCAACTTCTGACAAAGTGGCATATTTGTGCATGGTTCTAAGAACATGGAAGTGCTACATAAATAAATCATAGAATCATAGAATGAGTAAGGTTGGAAGGGACCTCTAGACATCAAGTCCAACCACCCCGTGCTCAAGCACAGTCCCCTAGAGTACATGGCACAGGGTGCTTAAACAGCATCTCCTATGTGTTTATAGACTAGGCAACAGGTCTGATCACAGCGGTATAATCAGCCACAACTTCCACATACTTCTTTTAATGCACTGAAGGAGTAAGCCATAACAGTACATTCTGAGAATAAACCATTGAGCACTGTATTGTTGACCTCTACCAGCCCAGCTCCATAGGAATTAGTTAAGCCACAGAATAAACCAAATTGTAGGACAGGAATTACCAAAMCTAAGTCAAGAAACTATTTTTACTATGAGTAGGCTTCACACCAGGTAAACAATTTGAAAACAGCTCCGTGGCATACCTCAGGCAGACTAGTTCTTGAGGAAGAATGACTAATTTGTTCTTCAAATATATCATCATGCTTTAAGTTATAAAAATACACTGTCCCACATAAAGAAGTGCTGTGGCTTCTATTTATATTACAGCCACTTGAAACTAAACTCAAAATTGTTGCAGCCACGTAACCACGTACAATGGAGAAGTTTCCATCTGAGATGACTCAAGTCCATTGTAAAGGGCACTTAAAAAGATGGATAGTGAGGAATAAAAATAAATACTTTATGCTAAAATATATTTTCTTTCAATTTTAGCAAATTTGCCATATTTTAAAATGGAGAAAACAGCCAATTCTAGAGTTGTCCGGAACATGCAAATCAACCTAAATGAAAATTTGCAAAAAGAATGGATGCATTTGGAGTCATTCAGAGCCTTTAGTGTTTCACAGTTTGTGGGCAAAAGATAACATGAAGTTCCGAGTAGGCATGGTTTCCTGATTTCAAAGAAGAGGGAGAAGAAGAATGCTTATAATAACTGTCACCATCGAAACAAAGGTTATCTGCTGGATGTAAATTGAGTATTTACTCATTTTCAAAGAAAACTAGCTGTAAGACAGTGTGCAAGAATGAAATTAAGACAGAAAAGGAACCTTTTAAGAAAATTCACAAATTCCTCAGTCATTGCTGTATCATGTGCACACAAAAGTTTTCCTTCCTACAAGAAAAAGCTGTAGGTGAACCAAGAGATAATATTTGCTGTCTAGCTGCAGAACTTCCATTAGTTTTCTGCTAGCTTATTTTGTGTTACTGAAGAATTCAGCCTTTGCTGTCAGCAACAGTATGTTGCCTTTTCCTTTTTCTTATCTATTTGCTACTTGTTATGACTGCAGTCAGTCAGAGGATACTTCAGAATATTTACAATATTTGTTAGGAGGTTTTCCTTTCAGTTAATCAGATTCTGCTTCCTTAAAATTTGCCTTGTCATATTTTCCATTAGTTTAGGACAGACAAAGATCAGGAAAAATCAGTATTTTTCATACTGTTCATAAACACCCATTAGTCCAGTCAGACCTAAGGGAAAACTTAGAGTATTTTAAAAACCTACGTCCCCTTGTGCAGCTTATTTTTGTTTTTCTAAGAATAAAAACAAATCAATGCTGTCTCTAACATCTTCAAACACTGTTCTTCAATCTGACAAGTTATGTCCTAATCTTGAGAAATACATCCCATTCATATGTGGAGCAGGAGTTGGAAAGATGCAGATATTTCTGCAGATCTTGTAAAATCCAAGGCCAGTAATGTGTCCAGAATAAAGTGTATGTGCATTCTTTGAGAGCAAAGTATTGTAAGCATCAAAGAGTACTTTGTACATTTTGCTACTTCAGTTTTTTAAGTGGACTATTTATAGTCCATAGTATAGTTTTACTTGTGCTGAATTTTGAATTCTCRTATTATCTGCATGTTTGTTTTAATCCTTTAAAGTGTACCTGCTGCTGTGGCATTGGGAGCCTCATACATAAAAAAAAATCCTCAGTTTATGAAATACCTTCAGTACTAACCCTCTTCCAATTAACTGGTCATCCATCAAAAAGCTAATCAAWGATTAGGAAAATAAGCCTTTGTTTAGAGCAATGCTGCCAAATCTTGAAGGTAATGACTGGCCTTGTGATATGTTTTGAAGCCTAATGAAGGTCTCCCAGTCAGAGTGCCAGGAGGAACAAATTCCAAAGGCAAGAGCCTCCAACAACAACATCCTGCTTTTGCTGAAACCTTGGTAGAGCAGATCTTGCGCTTCAAATTCACCCTTAAGCCCGTTTACTCTAATCTGAGCTATTAAATGTGCATACCTATATTTATACTTCTAATATTTTGTATATTTTAATATACATTAAAAAAAAAAAAACTTGCCCAGGCTCTATTCCAAGGTACACAAAAATGGCAGAGAATTAATCTGTGGCTGAGAGAAGATATTTGCACATCTTTGCATTGTGGCTCTGCCCACCCAACTCTGGACTCTGTCATGCCTCTTGCCTGTGGTACCAGGCTATAGTTACTGCATTCCTTTGGCAGCAGGATTCAACTGTATTGGGATAGGAATTAGTCCTTAATTACAGGAGTCAGAGATTGCCCCCTTTTGCTTTTATCAGCTACTTTTAAAGTCTCTCCCTTACAAAGAAGAGCACTAGTCACTGGTCTCAGGAAAGTTTTGTCTGATAAAACTATATGGGATCACAAAAATCTCTTAAAAGTAATTTCTAATTGATCAGAGCCCAATTAAACCGTGTTGATGGCATTTTCTTTGAAATCAACTTGTATTTGTAGCCCAGAAAGGTTATTTTCATATATTTTTAAAAATAACWATTTTTTTATTTTTTTTTTACTGAAAAGTGAGGTGAGAATATATCATAGAACCTTCACAGGAATATTGTTTTAACAGCTGCTTCCCGTGAGACAGACCAAAATCCTGGTGTCCCACTTACAGACAATAAAAATGATTGAAATTTAGATATTCCTCCTTTTTTCCCCCACTTTTAATAGTTTTTATAGAACTTTTGAGAAATCTTTTTGTCATTTCCTAAAAACTGAACCAGTGGGTAAAGCAGTCAGTAAAGCATTCTGGCCAATAGAATCACAAAAGTTACTGAGAAAGAGTTATCATTGCTCTGTCTCCATCTGCTGATAGGAAAGATCATTGCTGAAATTACGGCTGCTTGGATTTGCAAAACTATTTGCAAAAGTGGTCAGTGCAAATGTTTGTTTCTGTAGCAACATTTGGGTGTATATAAAGCAATTGCGTATCAAGTGCAGCATATGATTTTGTGCACATGAATTGTGATGAACTAAATAGTTATTAGCATCCTTATTAGTGTCCTCACTAGTAGCAGTAACAAAAAGTATTAACACCAGAGAAAAAGGAAACAGAGTTCCCTATTCATATGCACCCATAAGAACAGTCATAGTTCTGTTTCATGGGTTGTATTTTTTTTTTAAATGCAAACTGTCTATAATGAGCAGCAATTTGTTAGAAATCAGTGCAGCTTTTATGGTAGCCAGATAATACAACTATTTGATTTGATCTTAACTGAAGGAGCATGCTGCCCTTCAGTAAACTGCTCCAGTTTAAACAGTCATCCATCAACACAAGAACTATTCACTACTTTCACTGTTCCTCTGCCCCCAAATTCTTTTAGATCATAGTACATAGTAAGCAAAGTTCTTTCCGTATTAAAGTGTGTATTGCTATGACGAAAAGCAAAACTAGGCCAGTAGCAGCAAAGTACTTTCCTAGAAATCTTGATAATCTAAAGTRAGTCTAACAGAATATAAACCCATTAGGAAACATAAAAAATATTGCTAGGGTATATATATATATATATCATGAAACACTTAAAAAAATGCTTTTCAAAAGTTAAGACAAAAGCCGTTCTTAAAACTGTAATGTTAAAACACTTTTTAAAATTCATTTTTGAAATACTGAAGGTTCTATGCAGAGCTGATCATCTTTATTACACTTGGGAGTTTTGGTAATTTGATTCATAGCGACATCTTGTGGCCTGTGCTCTTTTTGAATTAGTGTTTTTTTGGGTTTCTTTTAATTATAAGGGTTTAGTATACTATCGTATTCTATTACAGAAGTGTCATTATGCTAAGCAGGAGTATACATTTTACAAATACTAAATGCCCCCTTTTCAAAAATATCATTCCATTCTGATGTTGTTTTTCTTTATTTTCATTAATGTTATATGTAATAAACTTTAACATATTYATCTGCAGATACAGATATATGTATAATGTCTAGTTGTTTATATTTGGAACAGGAGAGATATATTTTTAACCAATTTTGGGGACCATTTTATTTATGTTATCTTTGTGTTATCTTTATTATGTTATCTTTGTGAAATACGATAAAAACAGACATCTGATATACATTTCTGGAAACACAAAAAATAACARAAGAAAACTAAGATATTTAGCTTACTGCTTCCTAATCAAAGGCCATGTTTGAGACACATTCCAGCTAAATTTATCAAATTCTTTYATAATTTTATTTAAACATCATGTAGGCCATTTCAAATATCATTTGGAAAACGATACTGTAGTTCTTACTACGCAAAGGCTGTTCTGTCTGTCTTGGAATAAAGCATTCATTGAAGACCAATTCTGTATTCTTCACATAAATGATAGGTAGCACCAGGTTTGCTCAATTCTTGTGAATAATAAAAAAAGGTAAAAAAGCAAAGAAAAAGAAAAGCAGAAAAAAAAATATATTTTCTCTAAGGCTTAAGGAATAGATACTGCTCAACATTATCCAGGTTGAAGTGCCTGGATCCCAGGATCAAATGAAATAACTTATCCTCCGCATACACAGGGAATCTGTGTACAGCAAGGAAGTTGCAAGGGCTACTACCTTCCAATCTATCGTACCGCTTCCGCTTGCCTGTCCATCTTGCAGCTTTCTCTGGCACAACCCCACATGCAGACAATGCTCCCAGCCGCTTTAGCGTGCAGGGGGAGCTCACTGCTTTCCCATGGCCTGTCTTCCATGCTCATCTCGGAGTAATTCTTTCATTGGAAAGAGCTGCCTGAAAGCTGCTATGCAGCTGCATACTTCTCATGTTGCTTTTTCAAGGAGGATGTTCAAATCTGGCTTAAGAAATAAAATATGACAAACTATGTCTCCTTTTGCATCAGGGTTACTGACTAGCTCTGGAAGGAAACCATGTAGCTTTAACAAATACTGCTGCTCCTTAGGTAACTCTTTCTCTCTGTTTAGGCAACATGCTAGTTTATTACCTCAAACTTTTGGGGGGTGGAGGGTGGGAGGGGAATGATTTCTGGTCACTGGAATAATAGAAAATTGGCCCCGAATGGACGTCTCCTGGTTCAGTCTCTCAAGGAAAAGCCTGGGGTGTACCTTTAGCAGTGGTGAGTCCAAATGAGCATATTCATTATTAAACTTGTGCTTAAAAAGTACTCAAAAAGAACAATATTCTTTAGAAGTATTAAGTTATCAAGCCATAGAAAGCATTTGGTCTGCAAAGTCTAATTTGGGATACTTTTTGATGTTCAAAAAAACCCTTTTTTTAGTGKGTTAATACAATAGTACTTCAAGTAGAAATTAAGCTGTATAGCTTCTTTCCTCCTCTTAGCAATTATTTCTGTGCTTAAGACCGGCAGCTGTTTTTATTTATCTTTTGTTTTTGTTTTGGATTCTTTATGGTAACCTCAAAATGAAGAAACTGTAGGATGGCATCAGTGCTGTTGAGAGTATCTTCCAGATTTCTTCAGTGGAGAAGAGCGGTAGTGAACATTATTGGTGTTCCAAAAAAATCTGTGCAAAGCAAAGGAGCCAACTCTTCTTTAGCTGGCAACTGCACTAGGCAAAATGAAATTTTTTTTTTTTAAGGTGTGCCTAACCACATCTCTCCTTTTAGCTGTAACTAGGCCTGTCTTAGTCAACGGGCAATACACAATAGAATAAGTAGTGAAAACCCTGTAATTCTTTCCAGCAAGAGTAGCAATGCAATGAATAAATTATAAGTCATCTATGCCTGTTCAACACATATAGGGTGAAGTACAGCAGCTGGTAAGTACCCCTGCCATACTCACCGACTGTATAAAGCAGTAAGCAAAAAGGTGCTAAAGAGTCTCTTATTTTTGGATTCTCCATTTAAGGAAGTCACTCCAAGATCTCATCACTTTGATAAATCACAAAATGCCACCCAGTTCCCAGTCCAGATTTATTCAGTTGGTTTATACCCATTTCATCTTGGGTCTTATTGTCCTTTAGCTTAGCTCTTTGCCTGCCAGCTTCTTTACCACTACAATATATTTATAAACTGTGCTGCCTGCTAACCTGTATTTTGCTAAACTGAGCAAGCCAAATGCTTCTAAATGCTCAATATACTCTCTCAAGCAGACTCTTCCATCTGCTTGATCAGCTTAATAGCACTTCCCTACCCCTGATCAATTTACAGCTTTTCTTTCTTCTTTTGAGTAGATGAAAATAATAGCATTATGTCTAAAACTTGCTGGAAATACTTAATGTGCAATAAGATTTGTTTTGTGTGTTTTGTTTAGTTAATTTTTTTCTACTGCAACTCCATGCTGATAATTAATGTGTACAAATCTTTCCATTTGGTTTTCAGCCAGTGAACCCTGCATTTTTGACAGATGCATGTTAAATAAATGTAAATAAATGGTTGGGGGCATTTTATTGTTAACTTTGATGTGTGTGTATATATATATATATAAAATTACAGTCATATGCTATTCTTTTTCAGGATATTTTGGTCCTTTGTATCGTCTATACATTTTAGTAGCATATACCCATTATTTTGCACCAACTTAATGAAAGTTCTACTTCAGATTCACTCTTCCTTTCAAAATGCTGCAATTAGCTCCTTCCCATTAGTTTTTCTTCACCAACTCCCTGTCTCCTGCCTTACCCACACTGTAAATCTTGCAGTATTAGGGCATACCTTCTCCAGGGTGATTTGTTAAAAAATACCTGGTGCTGAATTCTGCATTTCAGTCAGTTGTTTCTGATTTCTGGGATGGAGAAATGGAGCTGATCATTATCAGYTCAAGAGATCTTTGATTTTTACGTCCATCTCATTTGTGGCTCTTTTCCAGTCTTCCATCTTTGTTTTGCTCTTGTATCTATGACACTTTCAAGCATTCATTTAGTATTGAAACCCTACTGAAAGTATCTAAATTACCCTTGTGCTTAGCTTTCCTTTTTTTTCTTTTTCTTCTTAGTTCTCTTGTTGCTTGGTGGGTTGTGGGAGTTTTTTGTACTCCTATTTCCTTTATAGGATCTAACTCAGTTTGTATTTTGGCATTTCTCATTTGATCCCTACACTTTCTGACCTGAAAAATATGACTCTCCCTTCAGACATTCAGACATCTATGAAAAGCTTCTATCATTTCATTACAAAAAGAAAACAAAGCAAACCCCAAAACAACTATTCCCACTCCAACTGTATTTCACAAAATTTTCAAACTCAGCCAAATCAAAACCAATTTTTGCTAGGACTYACTTTAGCATCTCTTTTGCCCAAGGGCTGTTTCCCTGCCAAAGTGCTGCTTTTGCTTCAACCCATTTCAACATTCTGCAGACTGTTCAAAATTCAAATACATATATGTATCAATCTGGATATGTATAAATATAAAAGGTAGGAAAAGTAATATTACCAGTCAAATCCTAATACAACATGCCCTGATGACCAAACTGTCCTCTCTCCTCCAGTTCTACTCCTAATGCTCTGAGGAGACCATTTCAGGTGTATGTGGAAAGGAAGGCATGTGCTACAGAGACATCCATAGACATCTATCTTCTAGACAGAGTTTTCTTCTCTGGTTATAATTAACAAATATTCTTAAAGACTATTATGCAACCAAAGCATTGATTGCTATACCCAGAACTGAGAAATCACTATAGCATTCATGTGGATTAGAAGTTTCATAAGAAAAGTTTCTCCTTTTTTAAAAAAGTTAAATAATCTCCTTTGAGTGGGTGAGATTCTGCAAATAAGCAATTTTAAGTATTTTCACTATCAGCGTCAGCAATCCCTTTTCTTTCAGGAGTTTGGATATGATATGAAAGTTGTGTTCTATAAAATGAAAGCCAAAAGAAGGGCCCCCTTCCACAGCAGTTACAACACCTCAGCAAAGTAATAATAAGCCTTACTGAACATGGTCTCTTCTAGATTCTGTACTGATAATTTTGCTCTTTAGCCCTGAGCTTCAAATAAGAATCTGTTCAGAGCCACTTTCTGTTGCATATTCTAGAGCTAAGCAGTAGGCATGCTGCTCAATCAGAGCAGCAGTTTAGGAAAACATGCTTGTTCTAAAAGAAGCTGGTAGGAGGACCAGCTCCTAGACTGGTCAACAAAGGAGAAAAACAAGAGGTTGAATACATCTGCAGGACAGGTCTAGTCCAGCATCTCTGTTCAGAGAGATTATGTTGCCTATAAGAAGTTAGYAGCTCTTGCAATTACATTGGCACACCACATCGGAGAGGTGAGCGGTAACAGCCTGTAGCTGATTTGCCAACAACTGGTGTGCTACAAACAGCCTGGCTGTTACTAAAGGCCTTGGCTCAGGACAGCAAACAAGACTCTAGTTCAAAGTCTGTCTTTAATATCACGTATCAAGATTTCTGAATGTCTGAAAGAAAGACTTTTCAAAAGGACTGGGTTTCTACAGACTATTGAAAAAAAACATGAGTAAGATTTCTCAATTAGGAAAGTAGTACTAATTATTCTTTTTGGGTCAGCCTGGGTGGGTTGGCTAATTAGCAAGAGTAATATACCAATGTGACTGGCCTGGAGTGTGGGTGAGGTTCCTGGAAGCACCTGGTGATATCTAGTTAAAATAAAAAAATATATATGTGGGTGGTAAAGTCAGGACTGCTGCAGTCGGTGACTAGGGAGGGAGAAATGCATCTTCAACAGAAGATGCATAAAGGCTGAGTTTTCAGGCAAGTTTCTGTAAGGTTCTTTGACAGCTTAAGTTGGGWTAAATAATTTCTTTGTCAGATGGAGAAATACGCAGGTTTTGTCAATACTGGTGTTGTGTCAAGTTAGTTAGGTGCTGTGTGTGATAAAACGCATGACTGCTTCAGTGTAAGAACTAACTGCAGACTTTCTTTGGCCCCTGCGCGTGGAAGAAGCAGAAGACTGCCAGCTGTTGATTTAACAGTAAAGTAGATATGAATTTAAATCTCCAGCCTATATTTTCAGTTTCTGAATGAAATAAACACTTGTATTCTTCTTAGTCTTGCTCTGGCTAATAAAAGGAGATATAAAGAAAGCTACAAAGATTGTTTTATGGCTTTTCATAAGGCTAGGAAGCTTATCGCGCAGTACCAGTAGGAATGTTCACTCAAGAATGCATGGTTTCTATGCATATGCTGTCTAGCAAAAATTAGATGATCATTTCAGTCTTCCGGAAAGAAGCAATGGGAGGCCCTTGAACATAGGTATTCCTACTTTCCCTTTAAGAGCACACTTAATGTGTCATACTACAACACCAAAGGAATAGCAGGCTTTCTCAGTAATAATGAATACACAAATGCCCCATAGGCATACAAAGGAACGTGCCAGACACATCAGAATAATTGTACTAGAATATGCAAGGAGATGGTTCCTTCAGGGCAACATTTTGAGTTTTCCAGTCTCTGTGCTAATTTCCTCAGTATCCAAAGAGTTCCTCATGTATATACACATTGCTTCAGAGAGCTCCAATGCATTATACAGAGTAAATACCACACATATTTAACATGCCATCAAAACATGCATAGGATAGCAAGTTAACTTCATATGTGGTTCAGAGAATCAAAGGAAGGAGGCAAACAAGAGAGAAAGAAGTTAACATGCCCTAAAGCAATTTAAAATTTTCTGGTGGCAGTGTTTTGTTCTTTACAAAATGCTCTTCTTTTCTACATCATTTATCTTTCCATTGGTGCTTACCAAGAACTATGTAGCTAGGTCAGTTTTTAGAAGGATCAGAATTTCCCATGTTCATTTTGTATGTACCATTTTTACCCCAGATTTGGTGTTCTGAAGGTGGTAATTCTGAATAATTTGGGTTTTGAACCTGTCATACCTCCTTTTATTTATGTGGCTAAAGGAGATAAAGCAATCTGAAACAGCTGCAATAGTGTTGATGTCTTGCAATCTTTAAAAATTACAATTTTTAGATTGCTGTGTAGGAGTTATCATCATGAAGAATGAGATTTGTTTCTACAGTTCTAAGATCAAATACAGATCTATCAGAACAAAACAGTAAATTTTGCAAGAAACATTTTAAATTATTTTACATTTACTATTTAATACATTCTAGGCATTTTCCCTCTGGATAGATGGCAATTTGATTTCTAGATCCTTTAAAACACAACTTATTATGTCCAGTGATTTCACATATTTTGCTTTTTAAAATATTAGAGATGGGCCCAAGGCAAAGCCTGGATTCAAATGCTAATGTTCCCAAAGGATTTTTCACTCCAACGCTTTGGTTCAGGCCCATCCCTTCCCCTGGACAAGTATATTTTTGAAAAGGATATTGCCAAATAAATCTCCCTGTTTTTGAAAAGTTAAGGATTGCATGTGTTTCTAATAACATGTCAGATGGAGTAGCATGAAATAATTTAGATTATTTTCATTATTTGTTTGTGGGTTTTGCTTCCTTCTTTCATTTCACTTTAGCAAAACAGCTAACCTAGAGTAGTCTATCTCCCTTCCCATTTAAAGAATTGAAGTGAAACTACCACTAACAAAAATCCTGCAGTGTCAGTGCTTCCAGCTGCAAGGGAATTTAATTGTAAATAAATTACTTTTTCAATTACACAATGGTATCTGTTTAAGTCTACTTTCTACTCAGTCTATGCTAAAAAGAAAGCAGAACCAATGTGATCCAAGAAAGTGTTTCAAGATACAAGAAAGGAAGGAGACAGAACATACACAAATAGCCATGAGCACTCCTAAGGAGGGCAGTCCCTATGTCATGGTCACGTGCTGCAAAGGGAGAGCAGAATTTTTTAAGAGCTTGACTTTGGATTAGTCCAACATTCATATGTCATGGCAGGCAGCAACAAAACTGGAAAATGTTATCTGGAATAAATTAAAATTAGCCCCAAACCAATTTCTAGTGAAAATAAAGACAAATTAGTGGAAAATTGGAACTGAGCTACTCTAATTTTTTTCTCTCTTCTGTTTTCAAATATATTTTCCAGAGTGGATCACTAAAGGAACCAGAGCCAAACAAAATCCCACCTCAGCGACCACCACCTCAAGGTTGTTTACAGTACATTCTCGACTGTAATGGCGTTGCAGTAGGACCAAAACAAGTCCAGGCTACTTAGACAATTGAGGAAAAAGCAAGGAGTTAAAGTGAGGAAAAAAAAAAAAAAAGATAAAAGAAAGGAAAAAAACAATGAAAGTACAATCTTAAAAGCAAACATACCAGTTTTGTTCAATTTTTGCATTGTTTCAGTGCTGACCTGGACTATGTTTTTCTATGCAGTGTCAACTATACCGTCTGGTTGTTTACCTGTTCATGTCTGTGCGTGTAATGCTTACCAACCTTTCTCTGTAAAACTTGTGATTTCAGGGCTGTTGTCAACAGTGTACAAAGAGTGTGCCTCTTTAGAGCTCAGTGCAACTGTACATTATGGGTGGTTAGACAGTATTTTTTGAGTATTATATATCATTAAGTAAAATACAATTGACGTTCAGATCTAAATACTTTTGCTTGCTCTATGTGTGCGCACTATTCCCATAGCCTTTATTTTTCTTTGTGCGTGTGCATGACTAATAGGCAGGTGATCCAGATATATTTTTAAAAGTCAAGATGAGAATTTGCTAGTAAGGTTTTTYAGTTATAATTTTATAAAGTTAAGAGTTGAGGTTAATTTATATGGAAGTGGAWCTTTAGTATTTCAATGACTCCGTAAGATATAATACTGTTCTTCCCAAAGAATATTTAAAATATCTTCTATTTTACATACTGTATTCATATTTTAGTAATTTTGCATTAAATTATTAGCTACAAAGCTGTGTAAATGGGCCACCTATGTGCAATATCTCAGCGAAAGCACGAGTACGTATCTTATTTCAGTTAACTAGTTTCTTTTGTTGTAATTCTAATTTAGTAATCTATGGTGATTTTATTGAAAACTAATGCAAATACTTTCAAAACATTTTATTCACCTAAGGGTTAAGTCCCAATTTTTTTGGTAGGAAGTTTCTTAAGGATGGTTAAACTTTCTGTAATAGCTCATTTTTTAAATATGGAGATGCTGGGAGATGGCGAACCAAGAGACCTGTAACCAAACTGGAGATCTAGCCATTTGGTTAGAATAGAAGACAAAAACATCTGCTGTTCCCTTTACTAAGTCAACTGTCTTAACTCAGAAACATTAAGTTACCTGTAAAGAATATTGTATTCCAGAATAATCCATGTAAACAAGACTTAAAATAATTGCTTTAAATCAGTCATAAAAAAATATTTGAGATGCCTGACAACTGCTCTGTTTTCTGTAGCTACATTATTTATGATGTCTACACAACAAACTTAGTCTGTAAATATTACAGAAATATATTTAAAAATATACAGGGAGGCTGTTGTCAACAATCTAGCCTAGATCAAAAGCTAGCCTACCATAAAACTTAGTGGTGAGTGAGCCATAAAACTACATTTTTTGTTTAGCACATGTACAAAGARGACTAGTAGCCATTAGTTTTGTGCAAACAATTTGATTTAAAGGGAAAAGAGCCTTATGTTTTACTTTTGTTTTCCCTACAAAGACTAGAAAAAAAGTTATTGCTAGGAATCATCATCCTTAGTGTTTCCTTTATTGGTAAAAGCTGGCTGGTAAGGTGAGAATTAAGGTATATGTTATTAGCTATTTAAATGTTTGTGGTAAGTGCTATTGTTTATTACCTATCAGTAAATTACATGAATATTTTGCTTCAGTGATCAGCGTTTGTCTGGGTCAGTGATCATTCCAATGATAGCATTGGCTATTTTGTTCCATGTTAAGAAAATTCCACTTAAGAATCAGGTTCACAAATCCTTACCTCTAGACACTGATGAGTGAATAAACCAAATTGCCCTGAGGTGAAGAAATGAATCTGATGACTGATTTTACTTAAAGCAGTTGTGGGGGTTTTTTTGGGTTTTTTTTTTTTTTTTTTTTTGCATGTAGTAGTACAAGTATTCACAAGTGGTTTTCACATGACATTTGTGAGCTGTGTGTGCAAAGAGATGGATGTTGCAGATAGGATTTCAGCTTGTTGACTGTAAAGGATTTATGAGGGCACACACTATTACTACATACCACAGACAAGAAGCAAGCCAAAATGTCTTTCTGCATGTAAGCATGCCTAGGTGCAATATTGTGGATAACAGGGAACAGATGTTTTACAGTGTAGGTTTAATGTTCAGTTTTGTTGGGTTATTTTTGGTAAAAGTTTTTTTCATGATTGTTGCCTTTTGTACAACCCAGCTGCAAGAAAGTGAGCAAATGCTGCAAGTGTCACAGCAGTATATCTTTTATGTGAAATATCTTGTACAGCTTAATGTGCAATAAAAGAAAGTTATATCTGTCTTCAGTGTAAAGTTTCTGGCATTCAAGCCTGTATGTGCAAGTGGGGGAAAAAAAAAAACCTTTTCTGCTTTTCAATACTGAGTGAAGGGAGAATAATAAGCAAACAATCGTTATTAAGTTGTTGCAAGACCATGTTACCACCTTCAAATATTTCCTCCAGAAGTGATTCAAATTAATAAACAATGAAGGCACATTCCTTAACGTACAGTACATGCCATTTATCTTTCTACACCACAAGATATTGCTACAAGTAACTATATTAAAGCTTCCTAAAGCATTAGTGTATACACTAGAGTCTTGTATAGATAGAAAGCTAACTATAATAGCATATTTTAGAAAGAAAACTCATATTGCAACAGTATTTCCAGGTATAAATGTTGATTTTTTTCTAGAGACCTGAGTAGATAAAATCTTTTACTTGTGCTAAATAGATGTGAAACAGAAAATTTCCAAATGTTCAGAATATCTAGATCAGTTGTCATGTATAATATTTATTACTCAGAATTACTCAGCTGTTATCCTGACTGGAGCATTCTACAAACAAGTATCTCAAAATTCATCCTGTTCTTTCCTCTGCTTAATTTAAATATGATGTGTGCCTTGTCACATGCAATAAAGAGTCTGTTATAACAGCTAACTCACCCAAGAAAGCCGCATTCGGACATGTGATACAAGATAAAGTCAACATGCAGTTATTTGACACAGCACAATTTCAGTRAGAAAGCACCAAAAACAACCATATGATGATGCAGCATCTTTCAGCAGTGGATTTCACAATCTAAGTATCTGCTGCATGTGCTAGTTCCACATTTCTTAAAATGTTTTGCCATGTTCATGTAAAGTGAGAAAACGTCTTTGGTAAAGAATTAGTATTGATTTTCTTCTATTTCTTGTACTGCTCTTAACTTATTTCACTAAAGAAATATGTTATCAAAAGACAGAATTAGCCAGCAAATATCAGTATAAAGTTGTTTTACTGCTATAGGAGTGAATCTGAAACATTACAAAAATAATTTAAAAATGTGGAGGAACAAAATTGCAGTAACTGCACAGCAAGCAACAGATGTACTGCTGAAAAAGATACTGTTGCTGTATTCCATTCTCCACAGRCTCTCATTGATCTGACCCCAAATTACCATGTTACTCCATTGATTTTAGTTGAAATCAGTAAAGCTACAGCTGGTCTAAATTTGGTACTTTTTAGCAATTATAAGGGTGAAACATAGAGTGCTCCAAGCAAGTTATTAAGGTACCAAATGTGTCTTGTAGTATTCACTACATGGAACTACAATACATACTAATTTTAATTCATATTAATAGAATTTTGCCTCAAAAGTAGTATTAATCAAATTCTGATATTATTTTTAAGTGTTAGATATGAAATCTAATGGGAAGTCTGTGATACTATAACATTATGAAGTTTTTCTTGTACTGAACCTAGGGGGCCCAGTGCAACCCCAAGGAATGCAATCCCAAAGCCAGGAGCCATTGCAGCCACAGCGCATGTTCCCCCCTGGGCAGGCAGCAAAGCCCTCAGCTTCCCAGCCACAGCGCCCGCCCGGACCTACAACCCAGCAGCCRCGTGCCCAGGCTCCAGCTCCCTCCAGCAGCCGGTTATCAGTGGAAGCAGAGCCACAGCCACCGCTGCAGCCACAGCCTGCTCCACAACAGAAGCCTCAGTCTCATCCACAACTTAAGTAAGATTTCCTTTATCGTTTTTCTTCTTGCAATATAGTTTTATCTCTTGTCTAACTGTAACTTGGGAGCTGGTCTAAAATACAGAAAAATATGTTTATATATTCCTAAATGATGTTAAAAGTTTTTTTAAAAACTTACCTCTGTTTATGACAGCATACCATTTGTTATATCTTAAGTGCTATATGAAGTTTTATTAATTAGCTGCATATTTTCTGCCCCAGCTAGGTCAGATTTTAAAACTCACCATCTTTCTTCTCTCGTTTCCCTTTTGTCCTCTGTTATATGTCGCTGATCTGGCTGTGCTGCAAGCCTGCACAGGAAAGAGGAAATCCTACCTATTTCAATTTTAAACCTTGCACTCACTCAAACAGCAGATTCAGCTTTAAATGGYCTGTCTCAGGAACAATCTAAACGAATTGACATAGGTTGCCAAATTCTGTGTCTTTACAGTCACATTTCCTTCATGCTTATGCCTTGCCACTGAGTAGCCAGCACAAGCAGTACACATGGGTGCTTTGCAGGGAGGGTGGCAGGACATGCAGAACCCTCTTACACGTGTGCTCATAGGGCACAGCACATGACTACCACATCCAGCCTGCTCCGTGCTACAGTAAGGAATACAGAAAGGATTTCTAGCAGTGAATTTTCTCACAGTTTAAACCCAATAAATGGAAAACATGGAGCAGATATTAGCAATGAATCACTGTTTCTTCACGTAGTAATTCTGACACACTGTATTGCCAGTAAAGAGTGAATAATGCAGTCTACTCATTTTGATAAGTACTAAGACCAGCATGTAATCTTTGCTTTATCCAAGCAACACACTTCCCCCTTTTCCACCTACTCATATGCTGATACCAGTGGAAGCCAATTCGGAGTCCTTACCTGAGTGCAATTCACTGACTAGATTGTTCAGGTAGCAAGATGCAAAGATGGCTACTTTTCAATAAAGTGTTTTCCTAGGACAGTGCATTTATTTTGATTTATCATCTGGTTAGAATTAAGGTTAATTCATCCATTATTTACATAGATGTGGAGAGTGGGTGGGTTAATTTTCATAAGAAAGACAGAAGACTATAAATTAGTTTGGGAAAACTTGTGAATGTCTGACATTCAAGAAAAACAGTTACTGCATAAGGTTTTCCAGTCTTCTCCTTTCTCTTAAGTCCCTTCAGATCTAGATTCATTYATTTGTCTCTTCTTCATATGAAAGAGAAAAGTTTCTATTTAAAAGATTTTAAGGAACAAATCAAAGTTTTTAAGATGCAAGCTGTAAGAGTAGATTTTTTAACTTTCAAGAAGCAGTTTAGGTCCACAGCAAGACTAAAATTTCCTGCCTCTGGGATTAACTCTATTTGCATGTGCATGCTTTGTATTCACCCACATGCTGTTACCTAACCTGTATGTACATGTTATTAATCTGTGAATAAATATTTAATTAGGCTGCTTATTGTGTTACTAATCAAGTCAAGTGCTGCTTCCCACCCTCCCTCTTTCAGTGAGTACAAACAAACATTTATCAGTCTATTCTCATTAACACAACTATAATTTATGAAAAACCTAAAATGCCTGTAGCACTGTTTGCTGTACATTATTAGTTTAAAGGTAGAGAATTTGCAAACCGTAGAGGGAATAAGACAATCTGAATAAGAAAATTGTTTCAGTTTTACTATAGCCAAGACTTAAGCTATACTGACTCAAAAATTTCAACCAGTTTCAAACTCAGTATTTTCAAGCAGTTGAATTCAAGACTTCTTTTTAAAACTTACTTTACTTGACAAGTCACGAATTAATTTGAAACTTCAGATGTTTTTCTTCTACTATGTTATTTTATTGATGCTTACGTAGAGGCTTCCAACCTGACAGGATAAGAATAAAACCAGAACAGCATAGCTAAGACTACCAGCTGACAGAAAAGAAACTTGACATCTAATTTTGTGAATTCCTTTAAAAGATATAAAGTATCATTAAGCCTTTGTAAGGATCAAATGCCCAAACACATGACGACTTTACAACCCATTCTTCAAACTCTCTCTGATGTACCGATGTTTTTTGTGCAGTAACTGTTCACAGCCTTTAGGAACACAACTAATGATCCCAAATGTGTTGAGTTTCTCATGTGGTGATTTGGATTTAACAGCAGGTCTATTTTTTTTTCCTAAATCTTAATTTACATCATTTGATTTACTGGGATCTAGTGTTTCAGATCTGTAACAAAAAAAAAAAAAAAAGTGTATTCTCCAAAGAAAAGATTTTCCTTCAACTTTACTTTACTTTACTTTACTTTACTTTACTTCCATACTTTAGTATGGAAGGAATGTGCTGTATTGCTGCAGCTCTGCATATTAAATGTAAATGTATTGCTTGTGTAAATGTCTATTTTGTTCAAATGCAAATTGTTTTCATCTTATAAATATTTTTCCTTTTTTCAGAAATTATGCAAATTAGACTAGCTATATGTGGAAAAAAGCTGGCAGACAATATGACCATACAAAACATGTTGCATTTTTGTCTTGCAGCAAGTCGCAGTCTTTGACAAATGCCTTCAGTTTCACAGAATCCTCCTTCTTCCGATCATCTGTGAATGAAGATGAAGCAAAAGCTGAAACTATTCGAAACTTGAGGAAATCATTTGCTAGTCTTTTTTCTGATTAGCCAGCTTCATCTAATTGCACACAGCATATAGTCTATGATGTGAATGTTATATAGGTTTTGTTTTCCCTGTGACAACACCCACCTCTACTGTGCTAACTGTTGTACTAAGCAATATGTTAAACTTAAAAAAATATATATATATAGATTTTGATGAGATACCATTCAGGTACATTGTATACAAATCTATAAACAAGGRAAGGTTCTATTACTAATACAGAATGCTGAATTTTAAGGTCCTTATCCATTGTAATATTGTGGCCTTACTGTGACTGAACTGTATCATCCCATTTGAGACTCCTTTGTAGAACTGTGTTAATAAGGCATTGAGCTATGGGTTTCTCCTTGCTTTACCCATTCCCAATGCATTGCAATGCATGTGTATTTTGTGTGTAAATGTTTGTACCGCAAGAGTGTAGTCTTGACTTGTTCTTGCCTCCAAAATTTAAGAGGCAATTCTCACTGAAATTCTTCTCATGCCTCTTAAATAGTGTGAGAAATTGAAGCATTTTCTTCCTCCTTAAACAGTCTTTCATCAGCTGATTGTAGACTTCTGATGTATTGCTGAGAGTTATCAGTACACTAAATTAATGTGATAAATGGAGTGTGTATGTACCACTGTATCTCTCTGTGTCTACTTAAATTTATTTCCAAATTGTAACCATAACTGATTCTAGTTGTAAAGAATCTGCATGATGTTGCCCTTATTTTTGTGAAAACCTTCTAATAAATGTAAAGTCCCATGCTTGATTTAAAAAAAAAAAAAAAAAAAGTCTCTTAAAAAGCTTGTTTCAACAACTGTAAATACTATATATTTTGACAAATACCAAAAGTATAATGATATGATTACAGAGTATTGGACACAGGCTACAACTGTAAGAAAATAGAATGTCACCCATGTTTCCATTCTGGATGGCAGCGTAAGAAATGTAACTTTTAGGACTCAGATTTAAATTTTCTAACAGTTTATACATTTAAAATATATTTCTATAACTTGTTAAAACAGAATTAATTCCAGACTTGGAGGTAATAGCAGCATTTTAAGAAAATTACCGTGTCATTCTGCGCCTCTTGAGTTTCATGCAGTAATATTCCTTGCCAGGAAACAATGGTATCAGCGCAAAAAAAGAGAAAACAACTGTCTGAGGGAAACTAACATGTCTGAGGGATAAAATGGCAACACTAGATTAATTTACTGAAAACAGTATGGAATTTTAATAGATTTGTACATCTCTGCCTAAGAAATTGTATTTCTTATAGATGAGGTAGTGTCAGTTTATGAAATGTAGGAAATCACAATCACCCTTTGACAAGTCCTTTCAGATTTAGCTTCCTCTGGATGGCAAGCCACATTTAGGCTGAGATTGGCAATGAAATATGGAAACCTTAGTTTTCAGTGCGGTCAGAATTAAATTCATACATCACCATCTGATAGAATATGTTGATAAAAAAAAAAAAGAGCTAAATTGATGATCTTAGCAAATATCTTTCCTGAAAAGCAGACACGTCCAAATCCCAGGTAACATAACTGACACCAATTTCAGACTGTCAGTGAGGACTGACTCAATGTGATAGTTGAACAATCATACCTAGAATAGTGCTTTCCTCCAGGCCATGAATTTATTCATAAGATTGCCCTACAACCGTACAAATCCTTAAATACATAGCATTGCTCTCTATAGAGTGGAATCTCTGCCTCCAGTCTGCAAACCTTTACCCTTGTGTAATAGGCCTCAAAGATAAACCCTGTCTTTGAATTAATGATATTGATTTTCCACTTCAGGAGAAACATGTTGTGCTTCAAAACCTGTAGTTTAGGCCATGAATTCTATCACAAAATAAAAAAAGCTTGAACTGTTAACAGTTTTTATTACTGCATCAACATGTACTAAGCTTTGAATTTAAGTTTTGCTCCCCTCCTACCATCCCCCCCAAATTGTTTGAAACACCCTTCAATGGGTGTCTGTAACAACCCTTTCATGTCTGAGAAGCACTTTACTTTTAGATTAGAAAGATTAATCGAAGTTGCTAACACAAATTAATTACTGCTACAGAGAAAGCATAGCAATTATGCGTAGTTTGGCATGGTTCATGATTAGTACATGCTTAGTTCCAGCAATATTTAGTACAATATAAATTACAAGTAGTTCATTAGTCCAGGCCCCATTTCGACTTGAGGCAAAGTTTCTTTTTCATATAAAATTCCCTCCCACCTCTTCCTGGGAGAAAACAGGTTTCACTATAGTCTTTGTTTTACCATCTGCAAGAAAAAAAAAAAAAAAAAGGAAAATAAGAGAGCAAGATGATGCAATCAAATCTGCATGGTGTATCCTCCCACACAACATACATAACACATCGCCTCTCCACAATGCCAAAGCTTCTTTATACCTCCAAGCACGCTGAAGCGTGTCATACACAAGCTGATGCATGCTGATGTTTCTGATGCAGTATTTCATGGTTAAGACATTTTTAAGCAACCTATAATACCATTCTAAACTACCAAAGAGACAAAAATATAATTTTTTAAAAAGATTCTTCCATCATTTTTGTCCATTTTTCTTACTCCTTTTAAATAGATTATGTTTTAAATTCATATGCAAGCTCTAAATATTCATTTATCCAATAAAATATTGTCTAGGGCTGCATAAATGATAACAAAGAAATATCTAAGTGCCTGTGGTTGTCCTGCTTTTTGAATACTAGCCTAGGAACTTGAAATCTATTTCATTTGCACCTTTCCCCTGGTGATGGAGATTATGAAACCAATGGTCTCTGTGCACAGTACAGCACTGAGTTTTTTTGAGTCACTTATAAAATAGTGTAATATGAAATCAACATCTATGCAGATCTATGAAATCTGAGTTATTTATCATGTTTAGTCCTAAAATTAAGATGAAGTCACTTTCTGACCATAGTGCTGCAGCCAGTTCAAAACACCAAAGCAGTTTTTAAGAGATATAATTGTGGAAAAAGCGATGACGCTTGTAGCGAAGCACTAAGTCTCCAATTAAAAAATAGTGAAAATAGTACTAAAGTATTCTGTAAATATTGTAAGTACTTTGTAGACTTTTGCTTCACAAGCACAGATTCACTTCTCTGAGGCCCTATCTAATGTTTTCTGAATGAAGAGTTAACAGAAAATTCCTTTTTATAGAGTTGAGTTAGTGCATGTTTATGCGTTGACAATGTTGCCATTTTTGGCTGAGTACTGCAGGTAAATTTGCTAGYAAGTTGTACCTCAACAGCAGCTGCCAGCAAGGTGGTTGGATGCAGGTGGCTAAATGAGTCCAGCTGTTTGTAGGGCCATTTGAGATCTCATATCACGATGCCTATCTTGGTAACCCAGGTAGTCACACAGYTTGACAGCTTTTATATAGGATCTATAGGAGACACAGCAGTTGGAGGCAAGAGAAGCTACATTAGAGTATCAAAAAAAGAACCAGTTGCCTATGTTTGGGAACTGAGGTTGCTCTTGAGTCTTGACATTTAGAACTATCTCATCCTTTTTCACCACTGAGGCATGGAGTAAGGGGCTATTTAGGTAAGCTTAGGTAACTTTTCTCATTCCCCTTGAAAAACACTGTAAAGCGTACCAGTGCTGCAAACTCAACTGTCTACAAATTTTGATCACTAGTAGAATTTATTTTCCCATACCAAAAATAACTAGAACTAGTTATTGACTCACAGTTATTTAAGAAATACAGTCTAGACTGGCATAAATGCCATCAGAGATGAATTTATTAACTACAATATGTCTCCAGCATGGATATTCTTTCTGTTAGATGTACATTTCTAAACATGGAATTTTTGGTACTGTCTGGAGTATTGGCTTTGAAATGTGGATGTTGTGTTTAAAAAATGGATCTACTTGCAATAGCAGACTTCCAAGTATCCCGGGACAGGATGTGCATTATGAAAGAGAAGAGGATTGCGTTTTACAGATAATTGTTCTATGCTAGTGGTGAATAGCAACAGAAACTGAAWAAAGGATATGCTARTCTGACAAGACTGAKTGCTAACAGAGAATTAAAAGGAACTCAACTCTTTACACCTGGCATATGTTACCATGCTGTCTCTCCTCCTAACCATGTTTATTTCACCCATATGTGCCTGTTTTTCTGACCAATCGCAAGCAGCCATTTTCTACTTTAAGGATTTATAAATTGTCAGGAGTAAGGAACCATATCTGCTTAAGGGCATGTTCTTGAGTCATTTGTACTTTTTGGTGCTCCACTCTGCTTTCTAACACTGTGATGACATCTTAAGTAAGTAGTGAATGATAAAGTTGACTGACTGTGATTTTTTTTTTTTCCCCCTCACACTTTCTCATTGTGAATGAAGTGTTGGATAAATACACTGAATTTTAAAGCCCTCAGATAAGAGATTTAAAAAGGTAACTATTTGGATGAGACAAGGGTAGGTGTGGGTAACAGTAGAGCATATGAGTACCTACTTCACCCCCTTTTAACTGGGTAATAATTAAGTATTAGTTACCAAAAGTTTACTTTGAACTCTAGAGTGATGTATATACCATGCTATGGAGATACCAGTTACAGAATTAGTAAAATACTGAAGAAAGAGTTATATAATGACAAAGCCCTTCAGACACAAGAAGCTAAGAGTAACGAGACCTGTGTTTCATCAGCATTTCCCATGTCCTCTTATATAAAAAAAAAAATTCTAAAAAATGTGAGGTTAATTTTACTATAACTCAGAACATTGCAGACACCAAAAGGATCAATGGGGACCATGAATATTWGGAGTTTTTTAGTGGTTTTGCTGTTAAGGAAAAACAGGAAGAGCTGATGTTCTTTTCCCCCCACCCTCCAGGTGGGTGRGTGAAAATGATGCCATTTAAATCTTTTGTAATTTTGTGTTTATGGGAACTGAATCTGTTGGGCAAAATTTCTCAGTTAATCAGAAGGGGATGTCAATGAGAGAGAATATATTTATCTCATTCCCACCCACTGTAATAAAATATGTGTATATTTCACAGCTTCACTCATAACATGCCTCTTCCCCTAAAGTTATGAGAAATTTTAACATACAAAGAAAAGGGGCCGGGGGGGAAAAATGCATCTTTTCTGCGTTTGCAGAATTGCCATAAGCTAGCACCTCACTTGCCAAGTGTGCTCTAACTGGAGATGCAGCCTGCAGATCTCTCAAACTGATGGTTATGCAAATCTTACAGATGGACTCTTCAAACAGTAGATTATCTTGATTATTTTTATCATCACTGAATACTTCATGGCTTTGGTGGTTCAAACTAAACTACATTGTCTTTGCTTTTTGCACATCTTTCTCTTTGCAAACTGCATTAATTATAATGCTGTGAATATATATGCATTTTTATGTGTGCTCCACTGCTTTTCCTTCCTGACCAGACATGGAGTTTTTTTACTCGCACACAGCTTGAGACAACACTCTGCTAGACTCATGTTTCAGGAATACCTCACAGTCTGCCACTAAGAGACTGATGTTAGAACTTAACGCGCAAGCAAAGTCTGAAGCTACCTATCAGTATGTAATACTGGTTTCACACATCAGATCCACCAGAGCTGTACAAGATGTTCTGATTTAAGGAGGGGAAAAGGAGGAAATTCTCCTTTTCTCTCTTCCTCCATTTAATCGAGAAATGGAAAATATTCATTCTCTAGCCAGTAGCTGAATTCCTTAATTCTAATTACTACACTAAAATTATAGTAAATCAGAACTCTGCTAAGCAATATTAGCTAGCTGGGTGGGTTTGTTTTGTTTTGTTTGCTTTGTTTTTGTTTTGTGACAATTTTATTATCAGTAAGTGTTGATTAATACTTCATCTTAGACTCCTAAGAAATTGAGTTATGCTTCCGTATAGAACAAATCCTACCTCAGGTATTGTTACAGAATCCCATATATATATATATATATATGTATATATATATCTCGCCAGACATGTCCAATACTATTTTCCATTTTTTTAAAAAAAGTCTTTTCTCATGACTTAACTGAGTTGTAACAGATTTGGGTATATGGAGGAGTCGTGTAATATAAAGGTCTCTGCCCCACCTGCTATGAGAATGTCTCTGAACTAGGTTCAAGAAGCATTCTTTTTCTTATTTAGATGTTTTTCTAGTCAGTCTGCAAGTCATGACTTAATCTATTAAAAAAGTTAAATGGCTGTTTTAGGAGTACAATGTCTCAATCTCTTTTCCCCTTAAACTCAAATCCACTTACAGTGAAAAACACAGTATAGCATATACTCATTTACTCAGTTTTTTTCCACAGTACATTTTTGAAGACATCATTTTTCACACCTTTCTTTTCCCTAGAAAGGGAAAGCATGTACATTGACTCTGGGCAATAGAGAGCTGATGTAATTTCATGGCAAGAAGACTCCTGCTGCCCTTAAGAATGTTAGTACAAGTTCTGAACTGACTTACCCTCCTCTGGAATAATTATGCATTCCACTCTGGCACATTTTATCATGCAATTCTCCTGCTTTGTAGATTACATGTCTTGAGGAGGTACAAAAGGGAAGAGCAAAGCCTGCTTTATTTCTGTATATGCATCTAACAATTACATACGCACACACCTCAAATAATACTTATAAATGTAAAATTATGTGAGAATTTACAGAGTTATTTAATATGTACATTAAATACAGGTATCCATGCATCAAGGAGATGCAAGCATCTTTTGGGAGGAACATAGCAGGTAAGGAGAAAGTATATTGTTAAATTTTAACTGAACAAGATGAAACTTGTTCAGGTTAAACAGCCCACCCTCAAACTGAAAGAAGCCAAATTATGCCCTCAGTGACTTCAGAAGAGCAAACAGCCTTCATTGGATTTATGCACACTTAACTGTCTAGAGTCTACAGCCGCATCAGAATAAGTCTCTGATCTTGGAGATTATGTAGTCCCCAGCCTTACGAATATTTGGGTAAGACACCGCTTGGCAGTCCCACATAGTTTTAGATATTAACACAGGATGCATTTATAGTGGAGTACATATGTGCGAAGGGTATTTATGGCATTAGATGTACAAATATAGGTAGCATAGTCTCCAAAGAGGTTTTTAGATTAATTTATAAGCCTACCTCTCTTGACTAGAGCAAAAATCTACAATACTTTTTAAGTGAATATTTAACGTAAGTCTAAAGATCTCCCCTAGATTTCCTCTTTGGCAATAARCAGATAATAAAACTTTAATGAATGAGAAGACCAAATTCAACCTTCCCTTTCATTCTGACAAATGGGGAAAAGGAACTGATAATGTCTAAGGACCAGGTTCCTCCTCAGACTGAGAAGCATTAAATTTGTAAAGCATACAATGCTAGTCAACAAAAAAAAAAAACAGTAATAGGGAACAGATCTTTTGGAAAAAGCTTTTCTCCAATATTTGCTCTTTTGGATAAAACCATGCTAAGAAGAAGAGGTTTTGCAATCGTTACTTTAAGTCCTTCAGATAAACATAAAGAATATAGACTAAAATTYTGATGTTTGAAAGGTGTATTTCTTTGACCTCAGCAACAAGTGCACAGACCTGCTATGAACAGCTTACAGACAGCATAAACGAAGTGCAGACTTATTATTCTTATGCATATTCTCTCCACTAACAATCTTGGTTACGGTATTTTTTTTTTTCTAAAAAGGCAAGAACTTCCATAAAATTGGAGAGGAAAAAAGGTGTGAAGTTGCTGATGCTTTTTGTGCTCCTTCACACATATGGCTAACTGAGAATGCATAGCAAGTTCAAGCTTGAAACGAATAATTTTTTTAAGCAACTAGTATATAACACTAAACATGAATTAATAATGGAAAGACTGGCACAACCTTAAAGGAATATCATCAAGTAGGCAAGGTATGCTTGTGACCTGTTATAAAACAGTTAAATCAAGTAGAAAGCATAATCCAGATTCTTTACATAACTATGGCAGAAGGGTGTGGAGGGACAAATATCAATTATTTTTTTAAAGCAGAGATCCTCTAACAATAAGACAAGAAATTGATTGGCTTCTCTAAACTCCCTTGAGAATGTCTATCATTTCTTCATTTATATTTTTTAGCCAACTTAAATGCCAACTTAACATTTTGCTAGTATTTGGCTTATTTTTTTGACATAGTTTATTACATTTTGTATCCAGTCAAGCTCAATATTCTTAACACATTATCATCTCTCATCAATTAAACTAATCACGAAGTCAACAGCACTGTTGGCCCTTGTTCCTTTGTCCTTTGACAAAACATTACTATTACTTTGATATTATGTACATAATATCCATGTACATAATATCCAGTTATGTGCATAAATTGCTATAAAAGTGTTGCAATAATACCATCTGATATTATGCAGTACATTATAAAAATAGACAAAAACACCTTTAGTATTTTTAGCCATGGAGAATTTATCCATTTATAGAGCTTGTATTTGCAGTCACAAAGCTCAAACTTCTGCTATGAGTAAAAAGATTGCTGTGGCAAATGGCCACGGAACAACAACAACAACAAAAATCTAACTTTGTTCAGTCTAATATTAAGAAAATCATACTTCAGAACTTTAGAAAATGTTCAATATTTTTCACTCTTTTAAAACATAGTCTAAGTTTTGATATTTTATATGCATAGATTTTATGTGCATAAATAATATATTTACTTTATAGTACTTGTTTCCTGGATCTCTGTGCATAAACCACCTTGAAATTTCATAACAAAACACTGAAATGTCCACAACTGTCTGTCTTTCTGAGCCTCTGAAATCTTAAATCTTTATTAAATTTTAAGGATTGTGACTAAAAAAACACAAAAGTGATTTGTACAGTCTGGGTTAGGTTTAAGGAATCATCAGACCTTTACTAAAGGCGTGTCTCTGATTACTAACGAGATCTTCCGGTGATAAAAGCAGAATTGCATCAGCTTCTGGCTCCCACTGTCAGAATGACTCAGCATTTCATAAAAATGTATTTCCATTTTCTTTCTGATCGGAAGACGATGAACTTTCATTAATGCTTTCTCTTAAAATCTCACAAAAGAGGCAARAGAAAGATATTAGATTTATTGGAGGGATAGTCTGACAGACTTTAAAGAAAGAGTTGTACAAAATTCCCTGAGTCGATTCCAGCCTATGCTTTCTTTATAGAAAAGGCAGGAAAAGCTGTTTCAGTAGCTTTGCAGCTGTTCCAGAATAACTTACCCATTCATTTCTGCAAGTTAGTACAACACATAGCAGGGGAAATTCTAGTTTAGAATATTACTGGTAATTCAGACAGCTTATTTTGCTATAAATTTTTGCCTATCCCCAACCTGAATTTTGTCAGTCCTATTGAAATCCAAACAGGAAACCAGAATTTGTCCGGAAATTCTCATTAATAATTCTCATCTACATGACACACTGCATGAATATTATCAAAATATAGTTAACCATGCAAAATATCTTTTTCTCCATGTTACAAGTAGAGGTAGATAAACCTGTGGTTTGATCCAGGCAGACATTTTGTGTGTTCATTCTTTTATTCATAGGACATAATTAACTTGCAGCTATTACACTGGCCCACTCTAGCTAAAGCTAGAGTCACTTCTGAAATGGGAATGTAACAATGCAAGCCAACAAAGTCAAGAATTGTGGATAGACTTGTGAAAGCTGAGTAACTCTATCTTGATAGTTGATTTTAGTATGCACTAAATCAGGCAGTCTGGGTAGGAAATTATAAAATGAAGACATTTTATAGCTGTCCCTGGAGAGTTCTGCTGACTGTTTGGGCTTTCATTGAGGTCTAGATTTAATATCTGGACACTTTATGCTTGTATCTGGCCTTTTATCTACACATTTGCCTCATGCAAGGGCAGCACCCTGTTACTGAAGCTCAGACTAACACATATTACTTTCTGTTCTCTCCCTGCCTTCTAATATTTAATCATTTCCTTGAGTACTGACAGGAAGCACATACAATCTGTGCATACTTGAATAAGATAAACAAGACATCACAAGACTTAAACTGTCTAAATTTCATCCTCAGACAATGACAGACCCAGTACTTCCTTTGAGCTATGCGGAGCTTAAAAAGTAGTCTCCAGGAATTGCAAAAATATAAAAGCTACATTTCCAGCTAATCTCCTTTCTGGAGAAGAACTTTAAAAGCTCCCTAAAAGTTACAAAATATGGGAGGATAAAATACACACACATGAATAAAAGAAAGAATATGTCTTGATTTCAATCAATCACTACCAAAAATCTGCTGTTTGTTTGCGTCTGTTTTCCTATAATTTTATGTCCCCTCAATCAGAATTTAGTCCATGTTAGAAACCCAAATAAGAAACCAGGACTTCTTAAGAAACTCCATCATTATCAGTGTTCAAAAATATCAGTCATATTCAGCGTTCCAGAAAGTCTCTTTCATTCGTCTTAAATAAGAGCATGCACAATCTAAGTTATAGTCATGAAGTTTGAAAGTAACTTATATTAAAAATGTGAAATTTACAATTTTGCATTAAGTTCAATAAGTCTGAAACAGATGATGAAATAATGAAGTCAAGACAAACTTTCAGGCCTAATCTGCCCAATACATTTTTAAAATACAATCCATCATATGGTCTAGAAAAGTGTCTGAATGTCGGTTGTGACTTACAGCAACACGCTATTTGAGATCAGCACTGTAAGTGGTTTAACAGCACAACTGGTCAAAATCCAATTACTAAKTTTTTTGACACACACAAAGGCAGAGGAATTTTCTGTTTATTTAATTGATCTTTCCACAAACTATTGTGGAAAGTCGTTTTACAGTAATAAAACTAATTCTTTTTTTTTTTTTTTCTCCAGGAATCAGTTACTTTCCTAGGACAGATTGGGCTTTCAGGTGATCTGCTTTTATAGTAAGTACGTGATGTTTATGAAATCCAAACCTAAAACAATGCATTTGCAAGCTAATTACTTTCATATTAGCAAAGACTAAAATTCAGATGTGTGGTATAAAGGGGATTCAAACCAGAGAAGGACTCAGTTGTAGAACCTCCAGTCAACATAGGTTTCATTTTCCTTTWAGAGCAAATGGAAGTGAGTTACATATATACTTATATTGCAAAGTATATTCTTAATGGAGAAAATGCATTTCACAAATCACACACTCTGTTCTATAATTTTCAAGATACCAATAAAAATTTCAAAGCTTGGTATAAGGAGGGAGATACTTCTGAAAAAAAGTAGTAGCTTCCTTCTTGACCAAGCAGGAGTTACTATCTCAGAGTTATTTTGCCAAAAATAAATAAATAAATAAATAAATAAATCATGAAAAGCAGGTAATTGACAGCTATGACCAATTATGCAGTTTTACAAGAAAAGTGGCAGTGAGATGAGCAACATACCCATTAATTAATCCATCCATTCCATTGTGAAAGATAAAACACAGAGACGAAATGTTGGTGCATCGAGATCAAGAGGATAGAAATGACCCCAACAAAACAGTGAAAAACAATAGCTGCATGATCCCAGGAGTGAGACTAGACTCTGCAGGTGCTGCAGTGCCATCTGCAGTGCCATAAACCTACATAAGTGTGAGYAGCTGGATGCCTGTGTCACTTTTCAGTTAGCAGGACAATGCTGGGACCCAGGTCCAAGTTTGTGTATGTTTACTAGTTTCATGGATCTTACTCCAAAGAATTTTGCTTGATGATTTAAAGAAAAAAAAAAGTTCAGACTTGCTTTATAATGCATACAATACCTGTAAACCATATGTGACTGCACTCTTTGGCTGGTATTATTGCTTACTCTGAGCATATAATAAGCTTTGTAACAACATACAAAAAACTTGCTTCAAAAAAGGCCCTTCCTCTTTTCTGTTCAGCATATCAGGTTAGAATAGATTTTCCAAGTCTGTCACCTTCTCAGAAGAGATATCCTGTAGTGTTTCTTTGGCTGTTGGTCTCAATACAAATATAATCAGCCCATTCTTATAGAAATGCTCAGTTTTTTTTTTTTAATAGATAAGTTCTATTAAGATACTGGATCACTTATAATACTATCAAAACAAGCAACCAGAGGGAAAATATGTAAAAGTAGGCCCACACATACGAGTAGGTCACCATCACTTCTGCAACACAGAGATCCTGAAAATCTTGAAATAAAGATTTGTCACTCAGTGACTGTTTCATTCATTACACTATTGGCTGAGCCAGCTCTAAGAATATTCATAAAATTCTTGCTTTATATTAACCACTGAAAGCTAAAGCAGTTAAACACAGTTTCACCAACATTAGATAAGTATCTGATATAATTTCTATCTGATGGAAACCTCTTACTAGATCAATACTACTGATTTTTGTTAGATGATTATGATCCAATCTCAGCTCCTTTGAATCTTCAATTTTATACTTCTTTTTAAAATTGAACTTGTATTATCTGAAAGAATATGAAAGTGACATTATGCAAAATGCAAAATATTAAAGAATGGCCCAAACTACATTTTAGAAAACCAAAGTTGTGGATACAAATCAGGAAAAGGCGACTTACAATTTTCTTTTGGTTTTGAAATAAAGCTTCCTCTGTCTTGGCACCACAAGATGGTTAGAGAAAGTGTTGTTCAGGTTTTATTTTTTTGTTTGCTTATTTTACTACGTTCAGTTTCAGTGTTGAAAACTGAAGTCACTCTTCAATTTATAAGGAAGACTCTGGCTTTCAAGACACAATTGTTGAGTAGCTGAGAAGAAAAGGGGTTTTTCAGGAAATCTGGTTTTCCTAAAAAAAAGTAATATTTCTCATACTATCCAGCAGGGGGCAATGTTAGTGCTTGATCACGTGCTTTGAACCTTATAGTCTCTAGCAAATAGAGTTGCACCAGTGGAATATGGGAAGCAATTTTTCACTCTGGGCCAATCTATCCTCCACAGACATCAGGAATCTTCAGGTCATCACTTAAGTTCTTCCCCTCCTCTCCTCTCTCCACTCCCCAAAACTAGTTACACTGCAGTTAAGGATCTCAATCCTATTAAAACTTCAAGCATGGTAAAATTCAATACATTTCCTTTTTTCCCCCTCTTTAACTTAGCTTGGAGACTTCTGCCTCTAGTTAATGAGAAGTTATATGAAAATGACTTGTAAAAAGAGGAAATCACATGAGAAACAGAGACCGTGAGTGACAAATAACTGAATGACCCATAAAAATACAGGCAAATCACAGCCTATCATTTATCTATGACAATACAGTCCTTCTGGAAATAGTTGCATGACTTTAAAAGCCTGTGGTAAAGGAGAAAGCTTAGGTGGCACTCTCAAAGAGAAAATAAAATCCCACCAGGTGGTTCTGGCATTTACTAAATTTCTCTTTTTTTATTAGTTTAAAAAAGAGACTTTTGTGGTTTATTCCTCTGGCCCCTACCCAAGCATGCACATAATCTCCCTCCCAAGTCCTGACAGCTGGCAATGAGGAGATGGAAGGAAAATGAGGGAGCAGAAAAAGAAGAGGAATGAGGCCCGTTTATCATCTATGGGCCCTGCAATATGTCTTGCTTGCCCTGCAAGTAACAAAGATGCAAAAGCAATTATATTCATAACAGTACCTATACTGAAGAAAAAAAAGAGGGAGGCCCTAATCTATTCTTGTATGTTTCAGTCTAAACCCTATTTTAAAAGAGCAAATGGCATCATTGTTGAGCCTTGTTTTAGAGGAATAACTTACCATTGAGATGCAAGACAGTCTAGTCAGCATGTCTCAAAAAAAAAAAAAAAAAAAAANAAGAAAAGAAAAAGAAAAAAAAATCCTGCCAATAGTGTCACATTGTGCTGATTTATTTTCTATGGTATTTTCTGTGTGTTTTCTAATGTCACTGCAGCACTGTTGATTAGGGATTAGTCTTAAACAGAGAATACTTCAATACTTCATATTTCTTATTCTGAATGAAGATCCACATCTAAATTCTTCTACGGACCTAAGGTTTAARTATTGTGATATGCTTTCCTTTTCCTTTCAAAACTGAAATAGAGCTATGTACTTATAGCAATACGATACTTTTATTTCTCACATGTCCTACAAAGAACAGTGTAATCCAGTAAATCCCATGCTAATGTTGAAAGTGTTAAGCAAAAATTTGCACCCTCTTTCCTGAAGGACTGAATAGCAACTCTGTTTACAGTCAAAAATACTTACAGCCATCCATGAATAATGCATAAATAGCATGATCCATTTTTAAGAGATTTTTTTCCCTGAAAGTTCACATTAAAAAATACAAAATGTAAAGAATTGCTTTCAAACTCTGATGTTCTTACCAGAACAGGTAGGAATAAGTGATCATCAGAAGCTGAAAAGATAATTTTGATCTTTGTTATATTAAGACTACAAAMTTTAAGCAACTATTTTACAAGGCATTGTAATTGTTTGTACTTGCAAAACTGGATTAAGAAATCAGTGCTATTCTTAAAACCCATTTATCACATATATACGAAAGTCAGCATATTTCTTCTTAGAGCTAAGCCTTCAGCCAACCAGAGTGAATTCCCGTGTACCGCCCACGCTCATTCTCTCATCCTCCCCTTCCCCAGAGCAATCACTGTATCTGGCTCGTGTAACACGAACAAGTTTCCAGCATGCCTTACCAGGGTACACCTGCCCTAGGAATGACCCATATACATATCACCTATACTTTATTGACATTGTCACTGTTTCTAACAATTTCAGTGCAAGTACTGAAACAAAGACATTRGAAGTGCTGAATAAAGATTACAAAAGTATTTAGATTTAAGGTACAAACCCTATTTTATTCCACAGGAATCGCAAATTAAGGAATGGCATCAGAGTCTTCCATAGGGTAGCAGAGAGGAGGAAGAGAGAAGCTCACAGTATTTGGGATTTCATTCAGTCCTTAAGAATTTATAGACTGGGGCTTTGCTGCACTTTACAGGGTTTAACAAAACATTTTTTCCTATAATTTAAATCCATTTGTTCTTCGGTATAAGTTTAATTTAAAAAACATGTCTTTCAAATTAAACGGGAGTCTGTCTAATTCTTTTTTTAAAAGTGGCTAAAGATAAACAAAACTAAGACCATAATTGAAAGAAAAGCCTCATGCATACATAAAATCCCCAGACTACCGTCAGTTACAAGTCTGCTGTTACATTTGTTAGCTATATCAAAATTAGCACATACATTCCTAAAATGTCAGCAGCCCAAAGGCCATCAAATTTCCTTACCTAATGATATTTTCTTCCTTTCTCTCTATTGTATCTTTGTCTTTTCTGTTTCCCTTATGTCATCATAGTCTAATTCAAATACTAGCTTATTTCTTGATCATAAGTTGTTGTGATACCCTGCTTACATAAAAGATGCCCCAAAGTTTCTATTATCTACTCAGTACATTTTATACTTCAAATTGCAGTCTTTGCTATATATGAAGTTTGAGGAATATGACATGTCCATACTCTCCTTCCTGTATAAATATTTATTTGAATTCCATCTTCCTTCCCTCAATGCTCTTTAACCAGAAAAGTCATTCAAGACTCCCCTTGCCTAAGCAAGCAAGCAGTTTCTCAAAGGAAACTTGATTTAAGCCATTGGAATCCAAATATATTGTTATAACSTTCTTGCTGGCGAAGAACTGTTGCTTAGCCTTACCTATATTCTACCACTGCCAAAGAAGGAAGTCTATTTTTTTTTCCCCTTGGCAACTCATTTGGAGGTGCACTATTGTATTCTCAAAGTACTTGTTCCCAAAGGCTATTGTGAAAACTGTAGTAAACAGAACTTTCAGCATCAGGATGCAAGAAACAGGATTCAAGGCTGAAACAATCTGCCAAGAGTGGATGTGACCGCTGCCCCATTCAGTCCTGGATGGTACAACAGTTCATCTTAGCTGCTAGATATAGCACATTCTGTAATGAGGAGGACAAAGGTGGCAATTACTGAGAAGCCATAGTGCTAGAGAAAACAGCACCAGGATGTAAAAAAAATTTCCTTTTCGTCAAGCAACTAAACAACGGATCTCAATTACAGATACTAGGCTATAGTCTCAATCCATATCCGCGTATTTCCATGTACTGTTTTGGAGCTGCATGATTACGACAACAGAGCTGATGACAACTGAGAATTTGGCCCACAGATTGAAACTGAAATACTTGGAGCATTTCAATTAGCTCCTCTTCTGTTTGGCAGAATATGTGATGTCAGGCCTGCCAAGTGATTCACATTTCTATAAAACTAGGGAAGAAGTAGAAGTAAATCTAAACATTTAGGAAGCTAAGACTAAATACAGAATTTCACCAAATGAAGCTATAGAGCAGAATTACTACTGCCTAGGTGTGTTTTACTGGAAAAAAAAAGTACACAGGCATTATGTTCTTTCATTCAGATTGTGGAGGGAATAATGGGAAAGCTCCTGGAAAAAAATAATTAAAAAAAAAAGATAAATCTGAGATTAAGCAAAAAGATTAAACGGATCTTACCATTTCAATAGGTAATTTCAATTACCCATTACATTACTTACTGTAGTAGARAGAACTGATCACAGCAAGTCCAAAGGCATATTATTGCTTCATACTACCCATAATCAAAATGAAAGCATATAGGATACTGTGCATGTTAAAGGTAAAAAAGATCATTATCTATCTCCTGCATTATACAAAGCACAGACACTTTCCCAGAACTTGCTCTATCAAGCCTGTAACTAACTCTTGATATCAACCATATCTTCTAGAGATATATTCAAACTTGGTTTATAGCCTTTGGGTAATAATACATAACTTTCCAGGTGATTTGTTTCAATTATATTTTAATTTGAACTTGTGTAGGTAAAAGCATAAGTATTGTACCTCTTTCTCTAGTTACCACTGTTAGAAATGCCCTCACTGTGTATAGATTGAGTCAAYTGACATCTAGTTTCTACAGGTAAATCCAAGTCTCTGATAACTACAAGTCATAGCACTGCTGCGAAATGTTGTGCAGCTCTGTTGCTCTCTTCTAATCATACCTACAGCCTTCCAAGTGTCTTTGCAATGCAGGAGCCCATTTAAATTTATAAGTAATCCAAGGAAATATTAACTTGTTTCTACTTGTATTCACTAGCTTAAATCCTTAAAAAAATGGATTTGGGGGTATTCCAGTAACTGAACTTGTTCCTCTTGCTGTGTCTACTAACCTCATCTAGTGCAAACAGCCACACTAGGTCACTGCAGTGGTAAAAAAAAATGTTTCTGACAAAGAAATTTGTCAGGACCTTTTCTTGGTCTTACTGCTTACCATGAGCCATTGACAAAGTAACCAAGTAGAAGTATGTGGCACGTAGTTATCTAAGAAGAAAAGTTCAGAAAACATCTCAGTGGCCTCAGGAAAGAAAAGGATTAAAAAGATTTAGGGAAGAGTTGTCCATAAGGACGATAGCATAGGGACTGTTTTTAGATACAAACTGAGAACGGTGCAAAGCAGGTGTTTCTAAAGCATCTTATATGATGTCATACAGAACTTATTGGCCTCATTGAAGCCAATTCTATTGCCTCATGAGTTCCAGTCACTTTTTAGCTTCTTGCTTTACATTTAGGAAGCATGTGCTTAGAACTCCAAACACGAGATTTAACTCTCAGTTTCAACTTTTGAAGGTTTTTCTTATTGTACAAGAGGTATGTTTGGGGTTTGTTAGTTGTTTTTTGTTTTGTTTTGTTTGGTGTTTTTTTTTTTTTACTAGGCACAGATGTTTTACATCTGTCTCCTTATTTGTTTTCAGACATGAAACTAGAATACAGGAATTTCTTCCGTCTTTAAGGAAGTCCATAAAAAGGTCAAATCCCTTCAGTTGTCTAAGCAGGAAAAATATCACCAAAAAGCAATAATTCATGGTAATACTGTTACTCTTTTATATATCACAAACAATTTAAAGCATTTTGAATACTTCTCAATCTCTACTTTGAGCAGAGAAAATTCTGGATTCTATTTCTGTAGAAATATTTTAAAAACTTACTGACTTACTCAGGGCCTAATTAACTGCTTAAAGAGTTCAAGTTATTATGGAGTCATTTATATAGCTAAAGTGTCTTGTACACAATTGAACAGATTTTTAATGTTTAACATTTCTCTCCATAAACTATTGCTAAAAGACATTCACCTAAGGGAACACATGGTAGGTAATTCAGTTCCTTCTACGTTTCCTTACAACATATCTTTACCTAATGTCAGTTTTTCTAATCACATAGGCTAGGTAGCAACATATTTAAGACACACTCCTTTCTACAAAACTCAAAGCAGACTTCAAAATTTTAGCAACAATAGCAAAAGCAAAGCAAAGTAGTAAACAAAAACTCTTAAAAACAAACTGGACATTAGATATCTGGAAAAGATGTTTTCCAAAAGTTCCAATGTACATGGTCTTAGCCCCATTATACTGTGAAATAAACTAAGCATCCAATTGGAAAGATTCCCTCTATCACACACTTGTGTTCAGTCTTTGCTGAAACATACCTAACTGGAATTCCATAAATCAACCTGTAAAAGTTTTCCTTTTCCCTTTAACTAAAGTTTATGTTAATCTGTAATCCATTTTAGTGTCTTTCAGCAATATTTGAGATCAGAGCGGGTGTCTAATTGAAACAGAATCAGCAAATTTTTTTTTCTTAATATTTTCTCTAAAAAATATGTTCCTAAGCATTCACCTGGAATCATTACTCCAAAAAGATCAAAAAGTCCTCCTCCTTCCTTACTTTCTAAGCACAAAATTAAAATCAGGGCAGTATTTCAGTTAATGTAGTAATGAGGTAAGAAGAACAGGAAAAAAAATCTGCTCCTTATTATAAGAAACCTCAGAAATCCTCTCTTGCTCTGTCTTCGACCCCACCCCTTCCCCACACATGATTTTTCTACTGCATTAGTGACTTCCCCTCCTTTCTTTTTCTCACTTTCCCATCAGGAAGCCACTGGCCAAGCACTCTGACCAGGCCCCTCGAGACAGCAGCTGCGCAGTTGAAGAGCATGATGACTTCCCTTTTTTGGACATTGGGTGAAGCTCCCTGGGCTACTGCAAAGGAGAAGGGGATGCTAATTTAGGCAGTGCATGCATTGGACCAAACTCTTGTCTCGGACACCCACACAATTCCTGTTTTAAGTCACATGTGTGCCTGTTTCTGACAGCAGGATATGCCCACTTGTGCTTTGTTTTAATGCATCAGCAAGAATGGTACAGTGGTTGCCTTTTTAATAGAAGTAAGTGTGTAAAGAAATGATTTCTAAAAGCCTGAGGGTATAGGCAGACTGAAAATGTTCCTTCAGCTGAAACTTAACTGGTAAAAAAAAGACAGTTAAGCAAAGCAAACATATTAAAACAATTTAAATAATATTAATATTAAAACATGGGAATACACCTAGTGCAATTCTGTGCTTTCAATATGCATTGAGGGACATATCTTAATTTGAAATTAATCATGGGAAAATGTTATAATGTATTTGAATGGTGATAGGGGACAGATTCAGCACCAGTTCAATTGTTATTATCTAGGGTTAGGGAACTGGAGAATAGTAGATTAATGGCCTAWGGAAAAGAGCTACCGTGCTAAGACTAAATCATAGCTAAAGGTCAAAATTTTTCAATATTTAGAGAATTATCTGTAAACTTTTAGATGTGTGAAAAAACACACAAATAATTCCTATGTCTTTACCAAATCTCGTGGAAACAAGGTTATAAAATATTCAGAAAATCATTTTGACGAGACATAAARACAGGTGAAAGCCTGTCAAATCAAACCTCTTTAGTGTTTGATTTTCCTATCATATCTTCAGATATCATAGTAAGTTGATTTGTCTTCCTTCCTATATTTCTAGTTTCACCTGATTACTGGAAAACATTTTCTGTCTTCCAAATGTTATGTGGCTTAGRGTGCTAAAAGAGGTAAATTACCATAACCAGGAAATAAAATACACTGGCCTACACTTCATAAAATACGTACAGTAACAAAAATACAGAAAATAACAGATTTTTTTATAAGGACAGCTTTCCAAAAGTATGACCATTTACATAAAGTAAGGTTTGAGAGCATTTAAATGCCTTTAATGCATTTTAATAGGAGTATTATATAACAACGCTGAAGTAAAAATCTTTACGAATGAAACTGAGGTTTCTAACCAWCAAAATTAAATAAATGAAAAAGATACACTCATAAATAAGAAATGCCAGAGAAGAAGAGACTGGAGCTGTGTGACTAGTAAACAGGAAATCGGAGATATAAAAGATAGAATGGAAGGAGTTTGCAGCCATATGTGAGATCCTATGGATCTAGAATTCCAATGGAATTTCCYAACTGAATCAGATATTATGCCCTACCATTCTACTCATATTTTTTATGCTTTGGCAGTCTAGTACTTCAGTTTGAACTGCTGGACTGTAGAACACTATATAGCACAACAAAAGCTCCACAGAGGCAAATAAATACATATAGGAATGATCTGGCCTGAATGTCACAAATTTTCAGAGAGTTCAAGTTAAACTAACGTTTGTTCATTGTTATAACAGATTGTTGCCAAGGTGTAGTCCACAGTGTGCTATACTACTATCCCATACATTATTTGTCTATAAAACTCAAATTCTATCAAACAGCACAGAGTCATATATATATTTACAAGAGAGAGCTTTTTGCTTATACAACAATATAGAGAGTAAGAAAATACAGGTAATTAAATTCATAGAATTTTACATAGTAAAATATACTTGATGGCATCTCAATGAAGGGACATTTTAATATTAATTAATTTCATATTAATTTATATAGATTCAAATACCATTATGCATTGTATAGTATTCAAATGTACTATTGATAAACTATTACCGTATGTTACATATGCATGACTCTGAAGAACAAAATTTTCAGTTCTGCTTTCCTAATACTGAGAACTCATAGCCCTAAGTATGGGTACTATTACAATACTAATTACTAGTATTAACATACTTAATATACTTATTAAGGTATTATGATACCTTACAATTAAATAATTTATTCTGAAAAAGTCACAGAAAGAATATTGATTGCATAATAATAAGTAATTAGAATGTGAGAATAATAAGCTTCAGCACCTTGAAAATAGTTTTAATTAGAATTTGAAGTTTGTGAAAATGGTGCACCAATCAATAAAATAATCTAAAACTACCTCTTTTATAATAAATTAAATGTTGCAAGTAAGAATTAACTTTTAGCAATGAGTATTTACATCCTAAATTAGGTAAAAAAGGTTTCTGGCTGCTTTATGCTTTGTTCCTGACCCAGTGTTATTTTTCCTCCTTTTCTGATCCAACCAGCTGTTTAAGTTCACCAGGATGTCTACACATTTCCTAATTTGCTTTAAAAGTTGTGATTTTTTGGCATTTGCACTTTCACAATAAAAATCCAATTCAACAGTATAAATGGAGTGTTGTTAGTGCCCAGCAGAATTTATGCCTTTCTAAACAACCATTCTGCATCTTACAGAATCCACATGTAAGGCACCACATGGGTCTTTCCACAAGAGAGACCACAGTGGGACAAGATTGAGAAAGAGCTTCTGTATTGATAACGAGGAGTTTTGAGCACACAGTGGGCAGAAGTCCTAACGTACTTGAAAAATATTTAGCTGAACAATAATGGAGCAATGCCAAATACTAAAAGTTACCAAAGATAATTTTAATTGTTGTAGATATAATAGTGTTCAATGACAGCTGTTTTGGAACAAAAAGGTTATTTCCTGAAAATTATTATAATATTTTTCTCCCAAAATAGCCCCTGATTCACTGTTAAAGTTACCTGGCATCCTCTAATGCTTAGCACAGACTAAAAAACTGCTATTAACTTTTTTTTTTTATTTTAAGATATTGTGTGAAAATAAATTTTTTTTTAAGTCTTAAAAGAGTCACTCAGAAGAGCAGTTGGCAAACCAATTGAACTATTTTATCAGTGAAACTTTAATGTCTACTTCAATCAATATTCCCTGACCATATTTTAATACCTCATACTTTCACAAAATAAAATTAAAAATCTACAATGATTAAAAACATTGCTTCTTTTCCAAGAAAAAACACATGTATTATAACAGCATTTTTTTATGATTAATATTTAATTGCAGTAGATACTGTTTAAACAGTAGAAACAAATTCTCATCTAAGACCTTTGAGTTTAGCATCCACATACATTTGCACAAAACATTTTGAAGATATACTCTAATACTAAGAATATTTATCTACTTTTGTACTGTCCTACTGCTGTGAATGATTCTATGTGTTAAAAGGCAGTTTTGTGCGAGTTTATTTTGTTGGAGTATACCTAGGCAGTCACAATTGTATAAAGGAAAGAAGAAACTCCTCTGCAATACATTTTGTGAGATGCAAGAAAAGGAAGCTTATATTTTTTGTTTGTACCTCTCCTCTGTTCTGAAATAACTGGAATAAAATTGCATAAGTTTAAGATGTTTAAAATTACAGGACGATGCTAGCTACATGGACAAATGACAAACTAATTTTTGAAGGCTGGTGTTGGTATCAAAAGTTATGCAATCCAGGTAAAGATCAATGCAGTTCTTGAGATAGTTCTGTAAGACAGTCTGAAAGTCACATAAGTATCTTTCAGTCTTTACAAAATATATGAAGTTTAAAACTATCTAACAATACAAAGCTAATTTCTATGACATTTCAAAAACAGATTAATTTCATTCTCCATGTTTTAAAACATTCTACAACTTCCCTCAGCAACAGAAACCAAAGTAGTGATATGGCTGAGTATGAACTAAGACCCATGACACAGTGATTGAGATGTTGAGAAAAGTACTCAGGCTATACAGAATACCACAAGATGCTCTCAATTCCATGATGTTCACTGGGATTTAGTTGTTACAGTGTGTACTGTTTTTCTACTGAACCATCATTTAGATGAAATACAGTATTTCCTACATCTATCCGGAACACCCTGGAGATTAGGGTTAAATATGTAAAAGCATGGATTTTAAAAATAGTATTTCAAATTAATTGCATCACAACAATGCATAAAAACTATAAAACAGGATAAAGGTTATAGGAAATGGAAGTACCAAGAGATCTCCACACAATCTTCCAGAAGAAACAATGGAGGAGAGTTTAATTCCTCTTCAACAATTATGAGGGAGTAAATATCATAAAACTGCCTTCCTCACACACTCACAACGAAAGAAAAAAATAGTTTCCTGAACAAATATTTAATTTGAACCTGAAAGAAAAGATCTTAAGGTGCTTTAAGCTAAATTTTGCACTTTTCACTGGAAATTAATGGAATCAATGCATTACCTGTGCGAGAAATTCAGTCAATTACGTGAAAGTTACTTAAGGACATGGGTTTAGACCTCCTGAYACGGTTATATACAAAATCCAACACTTGTATAAACACTAATGACTTTGGTCTCACAGCATTTTAGTTATGTAAGTGTTATTTGCATTTTATAGATGAGTAAAATGAGCCACAGCTATATGACTTAACCCAGTGATCCACCGGAAGTCAGTGACACAACCAGGAATAGAAGCTAGACCTCTCAGCTAGTCCCATGCTTTAACCACGAGACTAACCGCCCCCTTCCTATCTTATATTAGCACAAATCTAAATCTTAGTTGCCTCACCTACTAATTTAAGATGTCTAAATGTGTGCAATTGTAGAAATCTGAATTTTTAAAGGTGAGTAGGTTACTCAGCTTTATGATATTTTAAAATGAGAATTAAAATAAAAGGACCAGAATTTTTGGATGCTTTAAAATGATTCCTTGAGAAATTAAATTGTTATGTAGACCCATCTGATCAGAATGGGACAAGACTAGGAAGATAACGGCCTATCACAGAAGAACCAGACAACTGTAGAAAGTGGTTCTTTGCAGGAGAAAAAGGAATCAGAGGAGCCAAGAGCTGGGGAAAGACCAAGGATAAAGAATAAACCATTTTAATTAGGGGTAGGCAAGCTGATGTGATCTTGGCTTTATAGATTTTAAAGCAGTCATGGTTTGGATTTTGATTTCTTTTTTATCTAAGCCTCAAAGTGCAGGAAAAGTGGGATTGCTTTTAACTAAAAAGATTCTTGTTTTGACCCGCTCTAAAGTTATCTATGACAAATCTGCATTATGCCTAGTCCTATCTCCTTTGCTGTATTCAAGGCACAGCATGCAAGACGAAATACAACAATATTGTAGTGCAATCTCCACAGAGAGCCTGGAATCATACCAAGGGATAGTTCCTCACCATCTCTTAAAGAAATATGTCTTACACTGTAGGCTTTTTCGTATATCTATATAGCTTTGCCATATATCTATATAAAACTCCACTTACAGCAGGGGAGTTCTACTTTACTTTTCTTCAAGTAAAAGGGTATGTACAGGTAACACAAAAAATAAGCAGAATACTCTAAAATCCTTTTTACAAACATACCTCCCCAATAGTCCAATAACTGTCTATAAAGGCAAGTTATTGTTACTAATAAATGATCAAACATTCAGAAATTACTTAAGAAGGAGAAAGTAACCAGTATAGCTGTAAAAAAGGCATCTACACAATAAGTTTATTAGCTTACTTAGCCTCCTTTATTTCAAATCAATGCAATCTCCATAAACAGAACTGTTCTTTTGACTGCTAGATTTACATTGCTAGAGTATGAGATTGCCCTCTAGATGTTAAAAGTTTGGCTAGATAATTTTTCAGTCTTTCCAGAATACAAAATCAGGACATGTTGTRTGATTTGTGATTTCAAACTTCTGTAATGCACCCAGAGATTTAAAGCACAGACACAATGAAAACATCAGAATAACTAATTAAAATTTGCAACTAGTATAACTGCAGAGAAAGGGAGAGGTATAAACCTCTCACTTCTGTAACCTTACAAGATATCTACTGTTTTCAATCCAATCCTAGAAATCACTGTATCATAAGATCTCTTTAATATATTCTTTGTTCTAAAATCAAACCTAAATCCTACCTAGCATAGAYTAGAACCTGTTGCACAACAGTTCTTTCATTTGAGTAGGTGAAATAAAAATGTATAAGGGAGGCAATCTGATACAGACTAATACCTTTAGCCATTCTGAGGCTCCACAAAGAAGTCCTACTCATTTCAGTGGAACTATTTTTCCCATATGATCCAGTTTAATCTGCTTATTAAAATCAATTCACACTCAATACAGAACTATGATTTCCAAACAGAAGCATCAAAGTCATTGAAAAAGATTTACCATGAAAAGTGAAAAAATGAATAAAAGTAATATAAAGTGCAGTTGTCTTACATAAGAAGAAATCTAAATCTTCCCTATCCRTTAGGGGAATGAGGGAAAAAAAAAAAAAAGGATAATTGGTCTCTTTGTAAAAACAAGTAATTTTTAAAGTAGAAGTGATGCTGAGAGGCTCCTTCTTGATTCATTTTGGCCTTAAGGGAGAATTGCCTACAGCTCAGGAAGGCCTGTTCCCGAAGTTTTTTTCTTATTTGATAATGCTTAAAGATCCCACTTGAACTCGAGAATTCTGAGACAGGAGGGGAGAAAAGTCGCTTCAGCCCAATACTATGCAGGCAAATGGTACAAACAAAAAGTGAAATTGATAATTTGCTTATCATGACCATTTCAGTACTGTTAAAAGAAATTCTTGAATTAATTACAGAATAAATTATATATTTGTAGTCTACTTTATTTCAGTACAGAATGACTGCCTTTCCATGCGCTGCAAGTGATAAAAAAAAAATAGATAAAGCAAGACAGATTAATTCAATTTACAAATAAGGCCTAATTTTTAAGGAAGACTGTAATTCTCAAAGAAAGTTAATGGATTCTTCCTCTCTTCATTCTTCAAAACAAGATCAACTGCCTTTCTATCTGATACATTTAGTAGTATTAATCAAATACTACAAGAAAATCTATGTTGAGTGTTATGCAGGACATCAGACTAAATTTATTTTCATTTATTGCCCCAATATGTTACATATTTACAAAACCTAAACAATTGAACATAACAATCCAGCAAATCTTACTTTTCCTGTCCAGAGGATGAGCTTGTTAAAATCGTATAAGGTATATAACGAAAATAAAACTATAGAATATTTGTAATACTTTGTAATTTGTAATAAATACTTTTGAAAGCTCCTTTAGGTGGTTTCTCTGAATAAGATAGATATGACTCTGAGTTAGATATAGCTTTATTTCATTCTTGCAATTTAATTAAAAATCCAAAGTATGTTTTGTTTTTCTGCTTTACTTATGAGCATATTAAAAGTCTAAACTCAAAGTTATGGATATGTATTYACAACCAGATGTGCAATAACACATCCCATTTTCTGGATTGCTCCCAGTTTTCTGGAGATTTTAAAAACATGCGTGTTAAAACCTAGAGTTTCAGAAGGGTTCTTCTGTCATTCCAAGCCTTAAATGAAATGTCTAGATTCTCCAGCGATCCTTGTCCAGCTGTTAGCACTGAGAGCAGTGTTGTTTTTGGTTGCAGCAGAGCCAATTCTGAACTCTCTGTGGGGGTATCCAGCTAAAATCATTCTTATTTTAAAATGCTATTGAAACTTTACATGAGATATTGCTGTAAAATTATCTGAAATATTAATTTATGCCTTTAATCTTCTTTTATGGTTATATTATTTTTTCCCACACATGCCTATTTATTCACCCATGGCATCCTGGACCCATTCTGAGGTTTTGTTTTACCTGTTTTCAGTATCAGGTCCCCAATATACAATCAGAGTAATAGGCATTACTGCATTATTTTTAAAAGAAAAGCCGGAGTGGTGGTGGTGGTGGTGGGGAAGCATTTAAAAACACTTTAAAAAATTCTTAAAAGATTTCTAAAACCAATGATTTTCTACAGCAAAATGTCTGGATGGAAAGGAAAGTGTAATTGTATAACAGTTCCTGGATATGTCAATGCAGAAGTAATACCTTTTTTAAGCCTATACAAATAGGTAATTCTCACAGACCATTAATACAAACTTCAAGCCTCTACAGACAGGAAGATTGTTTTCAGAAACAAAAAGCCATAGGGGAGGTGGATTTCTATACGTACACTCGGTACCAATATGTATACACATATTTTAGTATTTTGGTGTCTTTAACCCTAATCTATAAAATGCCTAGCATACAACTAGTAAGGCMAATGCAGGCTCCTTTCGAAACTCATGGTGACTAAGACCCGTTATGAGGAGAATTTGGGATCCTCTGAATCTTCTAAAGATGTCCAAGACATCAAGGGAGCTTAAACATAAACTCTTGTGTCCTGGGGYATGTCAGACTGCAAGATGACTCTCTAAACGCTGTTCATCTTATGACTTATTATTTTTTTAACATCTAATTTAATTTTTAGGGCTCTGGAGGTGAAACAGAGGGAGGTGACATGCTTGTTTGAACTTGCTCTACCAGGACTTACTGAGCGGAGCCTACATCATTTCTCCCTGCATTCCTGGGGGTAGAGGAAATAACCTGTAGCCAAAATAATAAAAAAAAAATTTAAAAAATGGCGTTGCGGAGTGAGAATTTAATTTACCTGCGTTACTGCTAAGACTGCTCTCAGCAAAGCCCTCACTCCTGTCACAGGCGGGCACCGATCGGCCACACGCAGCGCGGCGGAGCGGCGGCAGCCGGCAGAGGATGGAGACGCAGAGGAGAGCGCGGTTAGCGGCCGGGAAAACCCAGTTCTCCGTTACTGGCGACGCCGCGGAGAGAGGCCAAGCGCCAGCCTCGCCGTCCACTCTCGGCTACACTCTGGGCACGGCGTGTAACGGCCGCCCGGCTGCAGGAGCGGAGGACGCAGCGAGCGGAGGACGCAGCGCCCCGCGCCTCAGCCTCAGCGCCGCCCCTCCCCCCACCAACGGCCACCAACGGTCGCCAACGGCTGCGGCGCGAGCCCCGCATGGTCCCCGCGGCGCGAGCCACGCAGCGCCTCTCGCGCGCGGCGGCCGTTTGCCCCCGGGCTGGGCCCGCGTGGGGGAGGCGGGCCCGGAGGGAGGGGTGGGGAGGGAGCGCACGGGCGGAGGAGGCGGTGCCTGGGCKGGAGGACGGGCCGAGCGGGGGAGTTTATCCCACTAGAAGGGAACAGTTTCTGTTGCTGAGCTGTGACAGCAGTGCCAGGTCAGTGTGGGCTSTGGGGGGCTGGTCTCCACCGAGGCGCAGCGCGCACGGTGCTCGGGGGGCTCTGACCGCGGCCGGCCGGCCGGGTGGGTGGGTGTGTGGCCAGCGCCGGCCAGGCGTCCCCTCGAAGCTCCTGTTCCCCAGCCCGGCAGTGAGTCTCGGGGAGCCCGCGGCGGCACGAGGAGGGCGCGGAGCGGGCGAGCCGTCCCCGCGGGCAGGGGCAGCGGGGAGGGCAGGGCTCTCACCTGCCCGGTCTCGCATGAGTGGGAAGAGTTTTGCTTCCCTTTCCCTTCTCTGCCCTCCGCGCGTCTCTGCTCCCACTGAGCCGCCACGGCAGGGATGTCCTGTGGGACCGAGCGCAGGGTGTCCCACGCCTGGCCGCGCTCATGGCTCTGCGCTTCTTCGGTAGCGCCGTGACGTGGGAGAACGAAGGGAGACACGGAAAGGGCTGGGGCCGCCGCGGGTGCTCGGCCTGGGGGGCCGCGAATCAGGGCAGGTCCCTGACCTGGTGTCCCGTCCTCACGAGGGCCTCACAGCGCCAGGTCCCACCTAACAGTAAGTATCCCATATACATGTGTGCCTCTGTATCTATTTGTACAAATACAGACATTTTCTAGTAGCTATTAGCACACCCTGTAAGCAGTAGTTTAACTTTCGAAGGGTTACTGCGAGTCGTTACTAGTTAACGAGAGGTTCCTGGTTGCACCAGAGGCTCTGTATGGCACATGGTGCTCAGCACCATTGTACCTCGAGCCTCGTGCTGCAGCTGGCATGGGCTGCACGATGGGYACTCTGCGTTGCCGCTCTCCCTGAGTGGTGCAAAAAGTTACTGCAAACATTGTGTTGACTTCCTTACCAGGTGGTAAGGAATGGCTTTTAGCAGTGTGCTGGGGCATGTGGCAGCACTAAACACAGATATGTCAAAGGCAAGGAGAGGGCTGAAAGAGGAGTTGATGTGGATTTTTCAATAACTAATAAGACTATTTTGAAGGTATTTTTAGGCAGATAGCTTTTGGATTTGAATGTTCTCAGACATCAGTTTTGTACAATGTCTCCTGTAGTGTTAGTGATTCACGGATTCAAGATAGAAAATATAAGAATTTTGCTGATGAATATTAAAGCTATGGCCTTTAATCTTCCTTATGATAGTAATAAAAACACCCACTATTAACATGTCTTTAAAGTCTCACTCCTTTCTATCAACTTTTGAAAATAGCCATAAATTGATTTCTAAATCAATAAATTAAATTCAGGCCCAGCTACATTTAATGTTAGTATGAACTTTTACCTTGAGCAATGCCTAATTAAAATGAACTTTACAAAAAGTTACATTGTAGAACTGGAAAACCAGCTAAAAGTAGAATGAATACTCTACTTTGTACAAGACTGAATTAAAATTCATAATGAAAAAAGTAATTAGGATTTTTCATTTTAATTTGAGGTCTCTTCCTGATTTTGAGCCGTAATCTTTTAAAAATTGCACTGAATATATTTGCCAGTGTGTGTTTGTTTTTCTTCTTACTCCAATTATGAATGGTTAGTTGTGGATATTTGATATTCAAAATTTGAATTTCTCTGACTAGTTTTGTCTCAAGGTTTATTCTTTCTGTTCTGGCACACATTAAAACAGCTACTCAAGAGAAATTAAAATACAACTAAAAATTCTCCATGCTGAGTCTCTTTGAAGCCATGGGTATAAAACTTTCCATGAGTTACTGATGCTTGTTTCACTTTTTCATCACTAACACAGTTACTAAGAAGCAGCCTTGTCCCAACATAGCACAACACAGTGATGAATTCAAATTACTCTGTGCTGTGTTAGAGGGGTGTGTGTGTGTGTGTGTGTGTATATACACATTTGAGTAGGGATCTATTTTTCAGATACTGCATCCCAAATTTTGAGTGTATATGATTACATTTTGTGCGGTAGAAAAAGTTGGAACTAATACGAAGCAAGGGATCACACTGTTACAATCATGCCTCAAACAGAACCTGGAGTTTCCCTATTACCATATTAATTCTTAAGGACTTTATTTAACTGTTACAGAACACATTGGGGGAGGGATAGTTTTTCCTGGGGAAGTTTTTCCAAGACCAAAATAAAAATGAAAGAGATATAAGATTTATTTTCAGATAATTAGATCTGCAGTAATATGAAATGTAAGGTGATTCCTACATGAAATGACAAACCTCTTAAGATTCTTTTATGTGGGCTTTTTTTTTTCCGTTCATTTGTTTTTTACTTTTAATGTAACATCTGTCTTTTTTCAGTTCTATCAAATTCCAGTTAGCAGGTATGTTTAAATAAATAAATAATGCAGGTGCTAGGCAGACAGTGATGCAGCAGTAATGACACCTGTGATGAACGGGGCTTGGGATACTTTCAGGTCTCATAGATAAGTAGGAGAAAATACATGTGGCATCTTTCAGAAAGGCTAAAATTTCATATCAGCCTGAGGTCTTTTACCGCAGCATGGATTTCTCTTCTGCCAGTTGCTGCAAACAAGTCGGCTCTTCTCGCTCTGCAAGATAAATGAAAGCCTATAAAAGATTTAGGTTTAGTCTTTTCATATAGCAGAAAAGTAGCTATATATGGTGCTTAGTCTGCAGTCTTTGTATCTCAAAACTTTCTCAGATGTTAGGACAAACAGATCAGATATTGCCGCCCCTTACCTAACTTGCCTTTCAGAAGATTATTTGGTCTTTTTGTCCCTTCATAAACCATAGATTTCTACAGAATTAACCTAAACAACTATACTATTCTTCAATTAAATTTCACAGTATATTAAATATATATTATCTAGATTTTTTTTTTATTATCTGTGCTGCGGTAATGCCTAGCAGCCCAGTAAGGATTAGGGTCATCAAGGGTACACGCTCCAATGAAAAGGTTGGTGATATCCTTACTATGTATCTATTTATATATTGTGTCAAGTGAGAGTGTAAGTAGTTACAAATTTGCACTGTAGGCCCAAAGTAGTAGTGAGGTTGATGCAAAATTTTGACTTGTGCTTTGGTGGTTTTATTTAGGCTTACAGCAGTAATAGATTCTTGCAACAGTAACAGAAGCTAATATACATTATAAAATCAAAAAGATGTATACATTATAGTAACCTCTCTCTTCCCCTTCCCCTCTCAAAAAAAAAAAAAAAAAAAAANCAAAAAAAAACACCAAAAAAAACCCACACTAAGCAGCACCCTGTTGTCTTTTCTATGCTATGTACTGGCTTAGACTATAAAAACCCAAATAAATTCTACTTGAAAGAGAGAAGATAAGTATAACTATCTCAAAAGCTGGTTTGCGATTTCTGTAATCGACACGCAGATGATGCTGTGTGCACTTGCATAAGCCACCCCCTTTGCTCATGACTAAGCAGATCACCTTTATGCCATGCAGCCTGCACATTCAGGACAAAGTCTATGAATTCAAGTCTACGAATCCCAAAGTCTACTCTGCTGGTTGATAATTAGCAATTTAAAAACACAAAGCTTGCGTGGCGATGTGTATGAATGTTCAGGCAGAAATATGCTTTCACATATAGGTATATGGTGTATGTGTATGTATGGCTGTGTGCATACCTGCAAGTGATATATGTATGTGAGGTTAAGGGATTAATTCTGTTTTGGAATGGCTTCCTATTTATATATAGCTTTTCTACCTTACTGATACAAAATGTGTTAACAGAGTATAATAAATATTGGATGACAGCCCAATGGAGAAATAGATGGAATATTCCATAGGATTAAAATGAAATGATATTATTTTATGGTAAGATGCATAAAGTCTAGAAAAATATCGCAGCTTCATTCAAGTCAAAGGAAGTTGTTTCAGTAGAGTTTGGTTTGCAATCAAAGTGCAATCAAGTACACGGCTTGCTTCTGTGAAATCGCTACTGAAGTCCATCTGTAGTTTTAGTACACAAAAAATACAGGGTCCAGCTCTGAATAAGTTGCTGCTTGCTCAGTAAAACTAAGTGCTTGAAGTTAGATAATCATAAATACATGTTATAGCATAATCTTATATATATATATATATATATTTTTAAAGAAATGACAGTGGAACAGAATTAATGTATTTTCCTGCTTTTTGTTCTGGAATGTATGTGATCAATTTCTTAATGTATTTGAAGCGTGAGCAAAATACTGACTTCACCGTACAGACTTTGTAGTTAGGATCAGTTCATGCTAGGCCTTCAGATTACATGTGTGTTCTAGTTGCGGATGGAGAATATAACACTTCATGCCATTTATCGGCTCACTGGTAATGATCATTTCATGAGCTCCATAGGGATTTTCGTCTTTTTATCACAGATCTAATTGTGACACTCTTTAGATCTCTTGCCTGAATCCATTTTTCCTTTTTAAAGGAAACTTTTTTCTGCGATTCCTCCAATTTTCCTGCATAAGATTATACAATTCTAAATATGCTATTTTGCACACAGGCATTTCTAGCTGTTAAGGATTAGGAATATAGAGTAAGTGCGAGTGATAGAGGTTTTTCTGTAGATTTTCATCCTTTTCTGGTGAGTTCAAGCAATTACTCTGCAGAGAATTTCGTATTTGCAGAAAGTGACCCTGCCCAGAACTATGAGCTGCTCTTAAACTTTTTACACAATATGTAATTATATTACATTGCATAAAATAGGATTTTATGTTTTAATATTGCAGTGTAAGTCCATAGTACTTGAGTATTTGTTTAGATTTATTGAAAAGAGATGTTGTGTAACTGCTATAAATAGTCAGAGCTGTGTGGCAGGCAACGATTTGATGTTTGACAGGTTTTGAGCTTCAGTTGCTATCTATATTCACATAGAATGATACAAAGGTTTTGATGACTTTCAAAACTTGTGCTAGAGGTTTTAATATTACTATGAAAGGAGCTCTCAAACACAGTGGTTTGAAACATATGTCAAATTACCAAAAGAGTCATTTTGTTGCCCCCCCAAAAAGAACTATGAAAAGAAAAATGTTAATTACAGGCTTTCATGCTCGCACCAAGATCATGTAGTAGAGGGTGTTCAGAAAAACAGGTTTTACTACCTAGACCTGGTGCTTTGCGGTGCTATCTAATGTGGGGGCTTGTGGAAAAATGCAGCCACTTCTATTTACTGCCTTTCATAACGTACATATTTCCTCATGAAATCTAAACCTCATAGGTTTAGATATTGACTTCTTTATGTCTACAGTAAACAAAAATGAAGTTTTTCCTTTCATCTTGAATATGTTTTACTTGGAGTTGCTGTCCACTGTTCCTTACAGTGGTATTACAGATACAAATTGTATGCTGAATCTCCATTTTTAAACTTAGTAGAAGCTTGTAACAGTGTGGTATACTGCAAAATTGTTTTTTGAATCCTAGCGAAGAATGTAAAGAGCAGAAAGCTAGATTTTATTTTCAGTTACACCCAAAGAAGTCAATAGAGAAGCGAATATAGAAGTTTGTGAGGGAAGAAGGTTGCTTTAGATGCACAGATTTTTATCTGTTTTTCTCTAACCTTATTCAGGAGCATGTCTGATAGACTAATAAGAAATTTGCAAGGGACCACAAACTGAGATGCAAGTTCTCTCTGGAACAACAAAAAATATTAGATCTACCATTTTATTTCTATCTCAGTATGTCCGAAACAAAGTCCTTACATCCATCTAGCAATGCAGCTGTTCCTCCAGATCTGCTCAAGTTAATCACTGTTAGTGGATGGTTTTCTTTGCAGAGTTACTGAAGTTCTGATCTGCTTTAATATAATTTTTCTTTATTATCCCTCCTGGATGCCATCACTCACATTTCAATAGAGCATATTTAATATGCCTATTTGTAAATTTACACATGCTATGATGTTTTATTTGATTTAGAAAACCTTTAGAAGTATGAAGAAAAACATTGTTTTTAATTTATTTAAAATAAAATTGCCAATATAAAGAATTCGACAAATGACTGCCTCTTGCAAAACACCAGTATAAAGGTGGATTTTTAAAGAATTTTGTCTAGAACATGATTAAAAATGTATGGAAACAAGTTCTGTAAATATGCTTTCACTTTCATATCTCCTAGCTGTTGCTGAAGAGGGGTTTGATATGATAAGAAGAACCTTTAAGTATGTCCAAGCCTAAAGGAATTACCACTATGTCAGTTCTCTGAATAAAATTACCAACCCTATAAAATTTGTTTGTTTGCTTTTTTTTTTTTTTTTTTTTTTTAATGCTTACATTACAGCTATGGACAGAGTTGCTGAATTGGAATAGGATTTCTAATAAGGATCTCAGCTAAGTAGGCATTATTACAATTAACTATAAAACAAGTATCAAAATTAACATTACAAAAGGCCGTGACAAAAATAGAGTTTAGAATGGAAAATAAAACTTTTTTTTTTTAAAAAAAAATGCTTGCACTAAGTTACTTTGAAGGTTTCTAAAAATGAGTTTATAGTATTTTTCATTATCACAGCAAGCAAAATAAATTTTTTAAAAATGGGCATATTTAGTTGTTCCTCGCTCACTCTTTTTAATGCTTTATCTTCACACGTAAGGAAAAAATGTTATTTAAAGCAAATTGCATGTTTGCTTTCCACAGTTTAATTTAGCAATCCATTTTGGTTCTCTTTTGCAAAACGATTTCTTTTACTATCACAAACTTCTTGGAATTGTCTTGAACTGGTTAATTAATCTTGTGAGGCAGAGAGGTTCATAATGGCATTATGAATAAGAGACCCAGGAGGGTTCTTAATACAGTTTCCTTTGGGCACAGCCCAAAGACTTGTTCTTTGGGCTTGTCTCATGTGATCAAGCAGGGTAACTTTACCCAGTTAAACTGGGTCTGGTATATATTAAATACTTCCACAAAATCTTGTTTTATTTTTTATAGCAATTCAATATCTTATATAAAATGTATGCTTAAAATCATTGCAGTATTTTAGGTTATTATTCAGGTTAGATGGGATAAATGGCAGGTTATGCAAGTTATTTTATGACATAGATAATTGCATTGGAGGAATTACTTTCTTAATCCAGGATTACTAATTTCTTAAGAAACAGTAATTTCAGAGGAGCTGAAGTGGGCAACCTGAACTTGATAGGGCTTGAAAAACCACTGGAGAAAGTTCCAGGATTATGTTTTTGCTCAAAAACATTTTTCTTGTAGATATCTGGAAAACTTATAAGAAAACATATAAGCATGCTTATGTTATAGCGCATGGTAACAGATTCCAGTATGAAATAAACCTATATCTATAAAGCTGTCATCAGTGTCATTCTTCTGAGCATTGGTATGTGGTATCTGACAAATTTTTCATGACTCAGTTTAAGAAAGCCATTTTTTATACATAAGAGGTTGCATGTAGCACAGCAGCCCTCTGAACTGTACGTAATCTGCTGTTTCATACTTGGTGATGCAACACTGAGGATGTGGAAGTCATGTGAGTTTCTTTCCAATCGGTTTTGGTTCACCAGGGTGCCAGCTCTCAGTGGGTGAGAGATCAAGTGAAAAGCCAGAAAAAATGTGCCTGAATACTTCATCAATTATGTTTTCTTAAAATAAAAAGGTATTATCAACAGTGTGTTCTGTTGATTCTTCAAAAACAAAAATATCCAGAGAACAAAACTGATGCAGAATAGTTTGAGTAACTTACAAGGTTGTCATATGCTTTGAGTTTATGATACTGTGGAATATTGAGAATATCTTTAATCTGTAGTAGAAGCTGCTGGTGTTCAGTATGATCAGTCTAATTGTGGTCTGAAGGCCAATGTGGAACTGCAGAACACAGCACAAAAAGTTGGGGGGAAAGTGAAGAATCTGTCCATAATAAGGATTAAGAAAGAAAACTCATTAATTAAAGGAAATGTAAAAGTCYGTGAGACTATTTTGCTATTTTACCATATTTTTTTTTATCCTTTTTGATACTTGTCAAGGAGGATGCTAAAAAGAAGGGAAATTCTCTAAAAATACAGATGTTTGAATATGTTTCTTAAAATCTAACATTTATTATTGGAATCTTGATTTTGAATTCTTTTCTGCTCTTTTATGAGTCTTTCAGTTTTTCTTGGTTTAAGATATGCTGACAATGCCATAAAGTGTTCTCTCACTGTATTTTGGCATTTCTACTCTCTGTTCTTTTTCTGCCCAAGTTTGTTCTGTTTTTAAATCTAGTGTTATTTATTGCTCCTTTGAGAACAGGAACTGTCTGATACGCTTAACAACAAGTGACAGCTTTCCTGTCACTTGGACAGGAGAACAGGCAGTGAATATTGCTGAAGTCTGAGGTAAGTTCGGAATAACAATAACTTGTACATACACTAAATGTGACGTACTGTATTGTGACTACAAGCTCTGACGCAGGCTGTGCAACTGATTCCTGTCTCCTTCCCCATCCAGGAACAGGAAGGCATAGCACAATGTTATACAGCATGTGGCAATTTCAAATTTTTGCAGAAGTTTGACCCTTTGACAGAGGGATAGCTATTTTTTTGTGTGTTGTTTTTAATGCTAGAATGAATGGATTTAAATAAAAGAGCTGGTAGGAAAATATGAAACTAGAGAGTGATAGTAGGCTCATCTCTCCCTTCCTTCCTTGCATTGAAAGGGAAAGTAAATGCAGAAGAAGTTTTGAGACAAAATGTGAGAAAAATACGAGAAAAAAGTGAAAATATGAGGAAAATGAGAGAAATATTTCCGTCATCTGCAATCCTAGGCTACCGCTAGAAGAAATGTGTAGATGAGGCACCTAGGGACATAATTCAGCAGGTATGGTGTTGAAGGGTTTACGATTGAACTTGACCTTTTCCAAACATATTGGTTCTATGAGGAAACACAAAGGAGGCAGCGTAAGAAGGGCAGACAAAGTAGGAAAAAACTCTCACATTGTTCTGGAATGAAAGTAGAAAGATGATGATGTGGGTATGGCTGCCACTTCCCTGACAATTACTTCAGAAAGAGCTACTAGTAATTATACCTGGCAGTTACTATGTGGTGAAAAAGGGATTATATGGAGTTCAGAATTGTGGAAGCAATAGGGTGCTTGTTCAGTTTTGAATGAAGAAAATAAGACAGTGTAGGCAAAATGCTAAGTAAAGCTTTTTTGATTCAATTATGTATCACATAGACTATGATATAGCTCCTTAAAGAAGTATCTGATGACTGAGACTTTCTGAAAGTAAATCAGACTTAAAAACAGCAACAAAAACTTTTACAATAGAAATATAGTGAGTGGATTATATTAGTTTACAGAAGCTAGGGGCGATTTCATAATAGCTGTCATATCCTATATATGCAGTTACCTGATCCTAGAGCAGGAGCTATCCATCAGCTGTGATTAAAAAGAAGGTAATTTGCAGTTTGCTGTAATAGTGCCATTTTTATGTTGTAGAATCTTGAAGTGAGGGGGGAGGAAAAAAAAACCCCAAAACTTCTCATTCCTTGTGACACTTTAATAGGTAGCCTAATGCCTCTGTTACATGATAATTACTGGGATATGATTTTTTTTTTTTACTAATTTTGTTTGCCTGCATATCAAGAATGTAATTTGTACTTTAGAGTTTGCCTTATTACGGTTTCCTTTTTGCACAGATACAATGTTTCACTGGAATGAAACATGAGTTTGGGAAAGAGCGCTAAATATATTTTAGGTTAGGGCTCAATAAAAGATCATACAAAAAATCATGTTTGGTGAAATTTGAGAATTATCTAGGATTATTCACATTGATGCCTTAAGAACTGCAAGCTTCTGCTGAAAGCTAAGAGTACCTACTGCATGTACTGCCAGCTTTCAGGTCGGAAACAGGCCCACATTTAGAAGTAAAGCTGATAAAATGACTGGTGATTTTTGAGAGGAAAAATAAAACAAAAAACCCCCCAGATATTCACTAGTCTCAGAGAAGTCTAATTGATCTAATTTGTTCCCATGCTAGTAAACTGGCATAGTTTGGGCACAGGCTCAGGAACTACATTGCTAAACTGCTAAATTAGGATGGTCCCTAATCCAGTTTTGGCTTAACCAACAAAGTCATTCAAACTTTATCTGGAAGTGCTTTTGTAGTTAGGATGGGCTGGATATGTATGTATGTAAGACCCAGTGTAAAAGAGTATGATGTGTTCTGGTGGTCTTTAGTTCACTAAAAAAACCATTAGTTTATCAACGTAGTCAAAGCTAAAGTGCTTCTCAGATTTATTATAACTTCCTTTGAGTTTCTTACTCCCTATGGAACAAGATGAGTAGTGTTTAATGTTTCATTTATATATTCTTATTTGTTTTAAGCTCTAAAAAGGTAATGACTTATCAATTGGAGGTCCTGATAAGTTTGTAGACTTATGGCCCACGGGCCAAAAATGGAAAGGAAGAGGTTGTAGATTATTGGTTTTTTACATGAAGAAAATGTTGCCTGTTAGTTGGAATTTCATCTATCTAAATAAAAGGACATAAAGTCCAAACACTTTTAAAGTAGTCCCCAAAATTATTTTCTAACCCCTAGTGAAGAGCAGAGTTGTTATCAGAGCTCTTTTTTACAGCAAAACTCTCTCTGTGTTTATACATCTATCCAGAGAAGATTTTACTGAAATATTTTTACAGGATGTAGTCATATATTCCAAATAGTTCAAAAATTTTACTGTCCATACAAGAATTACAGGTAATTAACATTGTAACTCACCTTTAAATAATACATTACAACTTATTTGTTCTGAAAATTCCTTTTGACTCAAGTGAAAGTACACTGGGCAAACAAAGTTATGAAATGTGTACACAAGGTGTGAGAGTAGATGGTTATACTTCTAGATAACTTTATGGTTCTGATCCTTTATGGCAGTCTGTGCAATTTAGCCCTAATACTCACCATCTCTCTTAGATGAATGAGATTACAAATGAATATTAGGGCCAAATTGGACTGTGTCTGTATGTAACAGTATTTTTTTAAATAGAAATAAGACTGGTAAAATCTAAACAAAATGAACATGGTTTTAAGACTTGAAATTTAAGGGTTAACATATTTGATAAGGTGGCCACTATTTAAAAAAGGAATTTCTGTTCTAAAAGTTGATTAAATATTTTTACTTAAAATAGGCGTATTATATACTTTAGAAAGGATTTATTTAATTGTTTTCATCTGTGTCATTATTGATCCAGTTAAAGGAGCAGAAAATACCATATTTTGTCAAGATTATAAAAAAGATATGGCAAGACCCATCATAGATAACTGAACAAATAAATTATTTAAGAAAAAATCCAGAGTAAATGATAGCATTTTTTGAAGAGTATAAGGCAGAAACTTCTTACAACATTGCATCTGAGATGCAAAGTACAAGGTATGACTAAATGTTAATATTTTAACTTCAAATAACCGACAGGCAATCTCAGGAATAGCATGTACAGTGTGAAGTTCTATTTACCTTAGCGAGAAGAATGTCAGCCTTAGTAATGTCTTAAATATAGCTGATGAGAGAAGGGGAAACCTACTGCATGAAAACTATTTGTACAGAAAAACATTTCAAGACTCCTTAATCCTTTCCAATATTATTAAGACTGGAACAAATTTTAAAGTCACCTTTTGAAAACAAATCAACATTTTTAAACCACCACAGACTGGATTAAGACATTAACTTATTACATGCAATGTACTCAACRTTATGACTGAAGCCAGTTTAAACTGGATTGAGAAGAGTCATCCAGAAATGCAGAGTTCTTCAAAGTAATTTTTCTGCTTTCTCAGTCTTCAAGGCTTCTTTTTTCCCTCTCTCTTTCAAAGGATTCCACCATAGATAAAATGGAGAATGAAACTGTTATAAAACCATGAATGCTTATATCAAAACAGATTTTTCATTTTTAATGATTTGAATGAAGAAAGGTAAGAGTAGCAGAGAAAGACAAATAAAGGAAATAGTGTGTATATTATCCTGGCTGTTAAAAATTAATATTCTATCTGTATACATTTTTTCCTTTAAACAGTAGAGCTAAAGATGTTAGTTTTCTGTAGATACATTTTTCTGGAGATTTTCTAGTTAGGCTTTTTGATACCTAATATATAGTCAGCTCAAGCTGCTGATCTTTCAGTGGTTACTTTAACAAGTCTTAGGCATCTGTTTTGATAAAGTTTGATAAATCTTCGGTACTTTATAGTCAGAAGAATTTGAAGACAAAAGTTTCAAAAATTACTAAGGATGAATGGAGAAAGAGACAGTCATATAGTAGGAATCAGTGAGTGTCACAAACTTTCTTTGAAATCTTTGAAAATATTCTGACCACTTTTGGAAAATACTGCCCTTCTTCAAGAACTACTGGAATAAAAATCTTAGAAAGACCTTGCAGAACAAGACTTTATCTTAGATAATACTGCTACAAGGAGCTAGAAGCACCAGAAATCCCATTGGTAAATATGTTAAATTTTGGTACTTTAATCATGTCTTCCAGATAAGAAGGGCACAGAGAAACATCCCAACATTTCAGTTTATTTTTAATTACTCTGTCAGTCTTTGGAAATTTTCTTTCTTTTAGATTTGAACCATTGACTGCTACTCAATATTGTCCCAAATCATACATTTATAAAGCTTGAAACTCCTGCAAGAGAATAGAAAAGCTGCAGATTGTGGCCTCTGTGGGAGTAAATGTGATGGTTAATTTATAACTAAAGCAAATGTATCTATAAAAAGAAGAAAAGCTTCATAAGAAATATGTTAACAAATGACAAGTAAAAAAGAGGCTTGATAAAAGATATCAGAACTTGTTTGGCACCAGTGATTTTATGACTGAGGAATTCAATTATAGGTGTGTTGGGAGTAGCAAATCACAATCCTTTAAATTACTAAAGGGACACAAAGCTCTTTATCATGCTCTGTATGTGTTTGCATGAAATGTTCAGTCCTGCCCTCTGTAAATAAACTTTCAGTACCTACACTATGCATCTGCATTGAGACTCTATGTCACCACAGTAGAAAAAGATACACAATTTCTGTTGAATCATTTTTCAAACATGCTTACTGATATACTCCTCTATTAGCTATGAGGTTAGCCAACACATTGATTTTTATTAATGCCAGCCTGTAGGGTTTTTTTCTCTGCATTACTAGCAATTTTCTGGAAATTTTGCAAACAATTTCTACAAAGTTAAATATATATATATATATATAAGATCAGTGTAATATACAGAAGTATCCAGTAAGTCACATCAGTTTGGACTTGTTTAATTCTTTGTTATGTGAAATTCATAGAGGGCTTTACCCAGCAATTTAGATAGTGACGTTTTATTTAGCCGAGAGAGACAGGCTAGCCTCTGGCTGATTGCAAATTAACTTCTACAGTCTGCACATAATCTAAATTGATTTTTAAGGCTGTCTACTACTTGCTGCTTAAAGTAGTAAACCAGTATCTCTTGTCAATCATTGAAAGAAGGACTGTTTCTGAAGATGCAGATTTAGCCAACGGGAACATCCCACTGTAACAGCTGTTGCAGGAAGCTTTAAAGGAACTTCCCTCACTGGCCACCAGGAACCTCCAGACACGCTATCCTCACAAGCCTTTATGATTAACTGCCATAAACTATTATTTTGAGAACTATTCTTTCAGCTTCTTGTATTTAAGTCAGCCTCATGAGAAAACCAGGAAAAAACTAGCCTCATATAATAAGCATGGAAATGCTGAAGTGTGTGAATTGGTGACAGAATATAGCACTACAGGACTTTTTCCTTCATAATTGCTCAACCAAGGAAATAGCAATTTTTATATGGAACACATTAATATCTCACAGCCATTGCTACCCTGACCCTCTAACAAAAGACCCTGAAAATTCCTCAATTCCTCAAAGCTTCATCTTATGATGCAGCAGGTAGAGGAAAAAGGAAAGAAAAAAAAAAAAAAAAAGAGGG
>PTEX01000011.1:7321395-7394554 GCA_003342815.1 Eudromia elegans | reverse complement strand
TTTTTTTTTTTTTTTTTTTTTTTTGTTAATACACCACATGATTTTCCTCTCAACCTCTAGGAATGCATTGGATGTCTGTCAAGACCACAAAGTTGTCTGTACTGTATGCAAGTTCTTTCTATGCTGAGTTGCCATTGCTCTCTTCCTTATCTGTGAAGGAAGCACAGCAACTCCCACTGGGGAAATTTAATGTTAACGTGATCTTAAAATAAAGAATCAAGGGAGAGGTCATATCCTAATAAGCTGTGCAAATCAAAATTCCCAGGGAGCTTCAAAATGACATTGTATGACTAGGACATTAACAATTTTCCAACAATGTATTTTTGAACTGCTTCCAAGAGAGTGTTTTTAAAGTCCCAGCAAACAGTGAAATAAAGATACAACTGGCAAGATGCAGTTGTGCTTTGAAATTCACAGTCCATTGCCTATGGATGATATGGAGGCTTTGAATCAGACAAACATGATGAAATTGGCAATTTCTTTCTGATTTCACTGAGATGTTTGTGAGGAATCTATTTATTGTTTAATGTAAGTATTACTGTGATCGATGTCAAGAGTTTCTAGTCTTTTCCCCAATCTGTGATTATAGACCAATGCTTTCCTTGGACATTCTGAGGAAGGCTTGCAACAAACATTTGAGAGATCTTATGGTATGAGTATATGGCTCTGCTGGCAATGAGAATTTGAATATAGCCTGTTCAAATATTGACCTATTATACTGACTATGAGAAACAATTCCTGCTCAATAAACTACTCCCACCCCTAAAATGTAAAATAAGTGGCACTTGTTTGAAATTTTGAAATCATTTTAAGGGAGTAAGCATTTCACACCAAGTTAACTTGTAAGTTGAAGTGAGCCTATTATAGAGTTGTGCAAAATATTCTGTAGTTCCCAACAATGAACTAGGTCTGATACCAGGTTACATCAGTCTATTCCATAGTTTAGATATTCTCAAAACATGGGGAAAGCCATTATCTAAATATATTAGTTTTATATATATGCCATGCACTTCTTATGGGTCCTGGAAAAATATGTTCAGATAAATCTATGCCTGGGTTGTTGCTCGTAACACAATGAAACTGTGTTACAGTCTCTGATTGGTGGATAGTTTGGTGTTTAGCCTATTCTGTGATGAAGTTCTCAACAGCAGAAAGTTAAGGTAAGAGATCAAAACCAGGCCCTAAATTCCCAAGCTTTCCCTGTTCAGATAGGTGTAATAGAGTTAATTATAGTTGCCTTTATTTCCTTGTCATATTCCTCTAAACTAATGATATCCCTATTAGCAAAGGGCTACCTAAACTGCTGGAAATTGATATGTTCTTACTTTGTATAGAGTATASTAATAAGGTTTGAAACAGATGTACAGGCCCTGTTAAGAAAGGACAGGAAGTACAGGGTGTGGGGAGCAGTCTGCTAGTGAAGACCCCCTCTGATCTTTTGTATTGTTAAGGAAGTTGCAGTGTGAGTTCTGCTTGCACCACGAATGCAAGAAGGGTCATATTCCTGAAATTTAGCTATTACAATACATTGCACAGAATGTAATCAATGTGTCTCTTAAGAATATATGTTTTATTATAATTTCAATTGTATTTTAATATTATTCCTTTTAGATAAAACTGAACTTTTTTTTTTAGAACAGTCATTTGTGTTCATGTTTCAAATTCAGTAGCTGACAATTTGCTAATTATTGATTTGGTAAAACAATATGAACAGTAAGATATTTTAGAGCTATTTCAGCACAGTAAAAAATCACCATAACTCCCCCTGAATATAGTAATATACCCTACCAGAGCCACATGACACTTAGTTGTTCCCAGGCTTCCATGAGAGCTTACAAAAAAGATAGTAAGAATTTTCAGTTCCTTACACTATAATTGCTTACCTAGAAAACAAATCAGTTTATAAGAATAATAGGATGTGATAGTATAATTTGTTGCCTAATGAACTATTGGTATTATGTCTGGATACATTTTAAATTAATTTTTATTTTTTTTAAAAAATAGTCTAATTCCCAAGTGTATATGGTCAATAATCTAGTGTATGATTCATGCCAGGTATATGCAGATTACTTACATTGTGGAAAACTATTTGCATTTAATTATTCAAAATAACACCTATCAGAAACAGTTGATTTATGTGGTTTTAAGTGTTTTACCTTACCTACTCTCTATTAGCTTTATAAAGATATGAAAAGAGGGAGAATTTCCTTATTTAAGTCTAAATCTTAACACATTTTAATATAAATACAAGGTTTTTCTCTCAAACTGATATGTACAGTATATACATTTCTTCATCAGGACATATCAGAGTTGAAAGATTTGCTGTAGGTTATTCTCTCAGGTTACTTGAAGAAGGAATTCTTATTTTGAATGCAGAAAAAGAAAAGACGATGAGAACACATGACAGAAGGGAACTGAAATTTTCTCAGTCTCTTCCTCTTTTCAATGCTGTTAAAATTTAACATAGCTCCTCTGTGCCATTATCGTTGGTGTTGTATAACACTATAGTTATTAATCTTACTGCAAGGAAGTTATAATCTTGAATATTTTATATTCATTTCTTAGGATAAAGAAATGARGATTTAATCTTCAATGCTAAGTATGCTTTAAAAAGTTTTTGACTAGTTTTTCTGGGAAAAAGCATAAAGTACAATATCATAATCTATTTTATATTGTTACCAGAATAGGGTAACAATTCAAAAAAAAATAGAGCAAATTCTTTCCATGTCTGTGTTCTGTAGTTTCATAAAAGCTTCAGTAGTAGAACTGTTCAAGGTAATTTTAGAGCATAATTCATAATTAACTCACCAATGTTCAGTGCAGATCTGTGAAAGTGTTGCACAACATGGCAATTCCAGTTGCAAAATCAAGGTTACCCTACTTTTGACCTGATTCTGTGTTCTTTATGTAGACAGTATGAAAATACTTTGATGGGATAGTTTGAAACATATTTGGAAAATGGTGTTTAGAAAGATGAAGTACGTAAAATGCAAAGAATACTGTTCYAAGAGAGTGGTAAGTATCCTGCAGTATTGAGAACAGTTATTAAATCACACGTGAAAACATGCCAATGCATTTTAGTTGGGAATATTCTGTAGGGTCAAAAGTACAGTAGTCAGATGATGAGATTGCTCTATCACTGGAAAGTGGCTGAACAGGTTTTGCGCTTCTTAGTGTACAGTTGAGAATACATTTTTTGCTAATTTAGAAGATGCAAGAGATACCTTTGTGTAACAGATGACAGTGTACATATGCATATATTGTTACTACTAAGTTACTTTGAGTACTCTTTCTGCACATTTCAGCTGGGACAAAGCCTGCTTTAATATATACTCAAAGCAGGGTCCCAAGTTTCTTTTGCCAGGTGCTTAACTTGTCAGTGATAGCACCAATTATGACAGAAGTAAAGATTAGCATCTTACAGCTCTGCATTGAGCCACATACCACTTTGAAGAGGTTTGTGTATCACTGGTTTGTGGTAACCCTTTCAAATGTAGAAATATCTTACAGAAGAATTTCAGTTGCTAATGGAAATATATGTTATTAATGACATGTAAATAACTATATTCAACATAAAACCTGAAAATACTTTTATGCTAAATTATTTTCTGGACCTTATAGAAGAAGAGAATGTTAAATGTTCAGCCCTCTTTGCTCCTGCTTTGATATGTCCTCAAGTTTTTAGGTTTCTGAACTAGACAGAGTTCAGTGGCTGCACAAACACCAGTGCATAGGCGTAGGCATACACACACACAATTTTCTTATACTTAGAAAATAAGATACAGGAAATTTTGTTCCAAATAGGCGGAGATATTCAATGCAATTAATTTACAAAGATTATTAGGCTTGTTTAAATGCATGAATGAGTTTTGCAATGTGGTGTTGTTTAACTTTCAGGACTTACTGATTTTGTAATCAGTTTAAAATATTTTATGTGTTAGAAAATTAAAAAAGAGTTGGTTAAAGTATATGGGCCCTACATTCAGTCTTACATATTAAAATAAATTTACATTTTTGGTATTTTAGAAAACTAGATTTTTGTGCTAAAAACAGCTCTTTCTGAGCTGTTAGGATAAAAATCCTATTTTTATGCATAATTTGCAACACATCTGATTGCCAGGAAAAAACTTTAAATGTGGGATTTCATTCAAGGAATGAGTTTCAACTCATGTTGCAGTTGTTCCTCCTCCTTCTCTTCCTGTGGGAGTATTCAGTATTTTGCCATGGCAAGGAACTGAGTTTAGGATATTGATGAGTATATTTTACTCTATTAAGTCGTATGCCTTATTAGCTCATCTCTTGGAAACAATACCTAAGTTCTGTGTCTTCTGTATGTTAAAAAGCAATGAATTGTCAGTCAGAGGGAGGAAAAAAAGGAATTCTGGGATTCTTGCAAATCTGTAAAAAGATACAATATATAGCTGATTAAACAGATTGAAACTGTAGCTTCACAGTAGCTGGGAGTTCATTTTATTAACTCTGATCTCAGTGCTGTCACAGCTGTTTGTATTGCACATTAAATATGGTATTTTACAAGAATCTAATTTCTTATGAATTTGTACTGCAATATATATTGACATACTTGTGTTGATGCACATGTATGATATATAATTTACTAAGAGATTCTAATTAAAGAAATCCATGCTTTGCCATGATTTGAGTTTTCAGAAGTGCTTAAGTAAGTGTTTAAATCCCATTAGCAAGAATAGGATATTCAAAATTAAGCATATAAATGGGTGTTGTGCTTAACTGTAACCTAAAGAATGAATTTCTATTGGCTCCAGGTTTGGTGACATCTGAAAGCACAATTGTTAATTGTGCTTAATTAAGTATGTGCTTATTAAGTATTAATTGTGCATAATTAAGTATATTCAAGTCAGTGTAGGAAACTTCTGTATGTGAAAATACTTTACTATGCATTGAATGTTACCAACCCGACTGCAAACCTGGAGAAATAGAAGGGTTTTCAATTCTCTGGCAGTGATCTTGCTACTGTTAATAAAAATATGTTTGCCATGAACATACATGAAATCAGGATAAAGCCTRTGTTTATTTTATTATATGACATTTGATTTTGAAACTAATTAATCATATTATCATCTTACTGTAATTTGTTACCTTACCTGTGTGTTCAGCTTACACAGCCAGAATCCAGTTTCAGTGAATTTGGAAGCAGATCATGCTTGTGTTGTTGAGTCAATGGCAAAGAAAGAATTAGAACAAACAAACAAAAAACTAGGGTGGATTTAAACAACACAAATATGAAATTTTCATATTGAATTGATTTCCTGTAATCAGAGAAACTTTTATTAGGCCCCAACTAATATGAAGTCTACCTAATTCAAATAAGTACCAGCTATGAAACGAGCATTGAGTCTTTGAGCCACATACAGTTAATACTCTCGTCAGTTGAATTGTGTTATGTCTTGCTAGTTGATAAAGCTCTGTTATCCTATATTCAGCACAGCATGTTTGTATATTTTAAAATCAATGACTTATATCAGCCTTATTAGGCCACTTACATGACAAGAGAAGGCCTATTCCTTGGCAGCTTTAACTTGCTGTGCTTTGCCAAAGGGGGCAAAGGTCTCCCTTTAGAAGCCAGCTTTTTCTGATTACAAAATTGAATGTGATTCATTGCCAAACTATCAGTATCCTTTTAAAATTCACAATGATTCATAGAGAGTAACGCCTACATTTTATAGCATGAGATACTTTTACAGTATCTCCAGTGCAACTTGGAGACATTGTTTCTAACTTCACTAAGTCACTCAAAACCAAAAGGATCCAGTTTTGAGCTCTACTAATACATTATAGATATATTGTAATATGTATACGCATTGTATATAGAGATATTGTAAATACTGATATATGAACTTTGTCCTTTACAAATTTCTTTTTTTCTGATTTATCTTTTATTAAGCAGATGATATCTCACTTCTTGGACTTTTGTTTTTGTTCAATAGAGTGAAATAACAATCACTTTTTGAGTAATATCAGGTATTTTAAAGAAATTTTTGAATGAAAAGCACCCGTATTTTTTACACAGCTGTCTTCCCTTGTCGCATATTTTCTACTTCTTCTAAGAAACCTCCAGGCAGCCTTGGAATAAATAATTCTTTTACATACTGAAAGAACTTAAAGCTTCACCAATTTATATTCAYGTCACAGTGCAACAAACTCTACATGAACATAGTAGATTGTAGAATTTGTATCCTGTGGCATTTTTGAATTTGTTTCTCATTTACATTACTTTTACAATAGTTTATGCTGCTGGAAGGGTATAGAATGCTGCTATTTCAAATGAGAACCCAGGCCATTTGCCATTTTGTGTGAATTCTACAGGCATAGAATAGAAAATATATTTAAAATTATGCAGAAAAAAATCATCTGTTTTTCTCTGAACAGGATATATTTTCTGCTTTTAATAGCTTCTACCTAATAAACATTACAGTCAATGTTATGAATTGTGGTTTTAGTCATCACAGATTGTAGTTAGGTTTCAGTTATAGGAATAGCAAACCTATCCTACTGTTTGCTTTTGGTTTTCTCAAGTGCTTGGACTGTAATTATTTCTTGAGTCTCTTCTGATGTTTTATTGTAGTATAGAGAATGGATGGTTTGATCACCCTCACATAATATTTGGCTTTCTGAGGTGTCTCTAGTGTCAATGTTCCCTGCAACCCACTGCTTTTAGGATGGTACAGCCCTTCAGCTTCTTAGCCTAGTCTTTAGCCATCCCGTGCTCAGCTCTCCCCTGTGGTTTGCACTGCGGAGATGTGATAGAAACTGGTGGCAGTGGTTCAAGTTGTTCCTGAGAGTATCTATTTTTTTTGTCACACCTTTTAACATTTCCCTGAGGCACAGCTTATTGCTTTTCTTTTTACTAACAGAGATTCAGAACCTATGCTGATTCTGCAGGTTAGTGCGGCAATGGAAAAGACTTTCATCAACTCATACTCTCTCACCATATGATTAATCCTGATGTGCTGCTGAAGGCAGCCTGTCACACTGGTGATATATCTCTTTACTGCATAGAGATGTAACAAAACTATGTTTTCTAGATTCAAGATTTAGATTTTATTGTAAGGAATGTTTATTCCCATTCTTTCAAAAGCAGTATGCCTTCTCTGTTGCATAATTTTTGATATTGTCAGTTATCTTTCCTAAGGGGCATATCCTGTTCTGGGCCATGTTTGAGTGCCTTGGGAGCTGAGACAGCAGCACACAAGAAAAGGTCCTGTGTTGTCTGGATCTTATGCTTGTAGTCTGGGCTGATGTTGAAAGCGATGGACCAGATCTTCTTTCAACTTTTTTCTTCACTAAATCACTAGTTACCACAGAACCAATCTCAATTTAATATTTGCTAGAACACAGTAGACAGTTTCTTTGTTTTTACAGGTAAAATAAGAAAAAAGCACACCTTAGTAATTTATTTTCTCAGAATTTCTAACTGTAGTTTAGATATTTGGAAAAGCTTCCCCAAATCTATTTCTTTTGTTCTGAAGTAAGCTCAATTTTATCCTTGTAAACATTTTTTTCATAAATTTATACTTGACTGTAGGCACTGAGGCAGTGGTACAAGCAGAATTGTACTTGGTGTCCTAACTGCTGGTAGAAGTATTTTCATTGCTGCTGCAGTACACAGGGCCAGAGGAGGAATGCTGAAGGTATACTGAGTTGTCAAAGAAAAATGTTCATTTACCAAAAATTTGTCCAAGCTCATTCCATCAATTAACTAAAGCTGTTTGATTTTTTTTCCCAAAGTCATAGCTCTTTAACTTTATAATTGGCTTTCAAAAAGATTGCTTTCAATTACTATTTTAACTTCTGCAGGACTTGATGTATTGAGGATGTTGTGCGTGTGCATGTGCACATGTATGTGCATTCACACATATATGTGTGTGAATGTGTTATATTCACACTATAACCTACTGTGATTCAAGGTGCAGTACATCAACAAAAATTATTCAGTTTCTGCCCTGACTTGTACTAGTGTTTTGACAATGTGCATGGATAAAAAGGGCACAAAAACCCCCTTTTTATCTTTGTAATCCAATCATAACAGAGCAAAAATCTAATGGGATTTTTTAAAAGTATTGTTTCCATCATTACTTTTTTTTTATACTGCAGTTTGAAACTGAGTATGACAAAAAAAAAATCCTTTGTGATTTTGTCAGCACTGAATTCTCTTTTGTGTACATTTTTTTTGCTTGTTTGTTTGTTTAAGGGCATCACTGATGGTGTCAGTGGAGTTCTTGGAAAGAGGTTTTTTTAGTTATGTTGTGCTCCCTCTACTGACCCTGCAGCAACAGAGCACAAGGTAGTACAGCTTCTACYTTATGGAAAGCCTTGTTATTTTTAAGAATCTTGAGACCTTCTGTAGCTGTTTTAATATATTAAACAGAATATGCTCAAGAGTTAAGCTTTGAGTCATTGTTTGCCAGATGGGAAAAAATATATATCTCTATTTTGCTATACATTAAACAAAATTACCTTTATTTTGTGAAAAAATTGCCCATTAGATGCTATATTGGCAGATATTAGCAATGAAAAATATAGTAGGTGATTAAAGAAAGTAGCTCCTAAAGGTTCAAACTAACATTAAAGACAATTGGGCTCAAGAATAATCTGGAATATTAAAATCTGAACAGTGATATTATCTCTGAAATAATCTAAGTAACAAGAGAAGGAATAAAAAATATTCTTTCACTGGGCAGGTGGGGAACTTAAACAAAACTCGATCGTAGCTCATCTGGGGATCTTTCAGGAAAAGGTGGATGAATTAAACACATTACCATTTTTTCCTAAACAACCAGGGGACACTGAATGGCACTAAGTCCTACCTCTTTTTCTCAGTCTTACTAGAACTGATGAACACTTACACTTCCCTGCAAGTTCAGTTAATTATTTTCTGAACTCAGCATCCCACAGTATCAGCCCCTATCCTCAACATTGAAAGATCTGAAAATGAAAAAGCACTGATGAAAATGCTGGCTTGAGTCAAGTAGTTCTGTGTCAGAAGCAGTGAAAGATGTGGGTTCCTGAAAGGTGGATGTGAAGGCTTTACCAGAAGACTGTTCCTTCTCCTGTTACGATCATTTGTAGCATTCACTTCTAAAAGGTTAATGACGCTTTTTAATTCATGAGATAATGGTGTCATCCTCTGAGGTGGACACATTCTAGCAGAGCATATACATAGCATTTAATTGCTCTTCTTTTGCAGATTAAGAAATTAAGGATACTTAGGTGACTTTCCACCATCTACTTTTTTCTTGAAAGCTAGGAATGATTGTATGACTTTAACCAATTTATACCTGGCATATTTCAGAGATTGTCTGAGCCTGTTTTAATTTGAATTAGTTAACACTATACCCATTGATTTTTTGAGTGTTTGTATATTATGTTTACCTGACAAAATATATCCCATGTTCCTACATGAAATTAAATTCAAATTGTTCCATGAAATATATTTTAATTTTAAAAAAAAAATTTGCATAATGTGTATAAATGTGCATATTCGTATTTGTTCATGCAGTGATATATAATATACTTTTGTCTTTTAATTATTTTCAAAATCAAGAGGCTTTAAATTCTTGTTTTTTTCTTTCTGACTGTAACTCTTTACTAGGCTGTGATTTTCTGGTTGCTTCATTAAATACCACTAGGTCACATTTTGGTATTTTTGTCTGGAAAGAGCATGTCTAGAATGCAGTACAACAGGCCTGTCAAGTTAACTGAGTGCAAGTAGTGTTTATGGCAAAGAGCAGCTTGTGATCCAAGATGTTTTTCATACCTTGTTAATCTCTCATGTTATGTTTTATTCACTTCCCTTATATATATATATATATGTCTGTGCGTGTGTGTGTGCACTGAAAGGAATTTGACATCAATTCCATGTGTACCTTCTACTGAATGAAATATCTTAATGATGTGATAGTTCTTCCCATCAGTACCTAATTCGCTGCAAGCTGTCTCAGTAGCTTTTAGCTAAAACAGGCAAAGATCAGATGAGTTCATCTCCCTTTTACTTCCTTGTAAATAATACTTAGACTTAGCAGCTGTTTACAGGATTAAATGACTGATAGAAGAATTCTTATAAAAACTAKATATCATAATTTTTAAAACACATTCCCTATTTTGTCTTTTCTGTGATTTAATGTGAAAGCATATTCATTTGACATTTCGTCAATGAGATCTCTGCTAATGTTCTATGTAGCCTTTTCCTGGCTGAGGATTGTTGCATATGAACTTTTAATTAGTCTACTTAAGTTATGCTTTTATTGCCAGGATCTCATATGGGCAAATAGGAATTTTCTGAAAGAACTCTGGAGTAGACTGCTGATTGAATTTACATTCTAGATATATAATTTTTTTTTTTTTTTTTAGAAAGAGCCAGGAGACAACTGCAGTTAAAGGTGGGTTTTTTCCTCCTCTCAATGGAGAGGGAAAAGGTGATATTCATCTTTCCCCTTTATTTTGTCTTTTTCCCTCTCTGTGTAAAGATCATTATATGCAAATCAGATTTTTTTTAAGTTGACTATTAAACATATTAATAGTTTGTACATATTTTCAATGATGTAACAAAGTCAGCATGCTAATTTAGCAACTTGGAATTTACTGATGTATCTAATACATAGCTATTGATTGATATACCAAGTCACATTGCATTTTTTTCAACAAGTGAGTCAGAAATAAGATATGTGCATGATGAGAGAGGGTGTAGTTTCTTAGCCTTTTCACAGTCACAAAATACAGTAAGAAAATAATCCCTTGCTGGCTCTTTGTTCAGACTTTGCTGTAGAAATATAGTCCTTGTTGGGAAAAACACTGAATTTGCTTTATTATATATAGCACTGAGGCTTTTCTACAAGACTAGGTAGAAAGCACATATTCTCTCTACACAAGCACACACAAAATACACCTGCATTTTCCTGTCCTCTCTTGTGGAATTTGCCTATATGTTACATTGCTCAGAAGTGATATATTTTCCTTAACCATGTTTGAGAGCTTTTTTTTTTTTTAGCTGTGGTTAGATTAAATGTTTTGTGTTCATGAGCCCTTCCAGGTTCTTACCAGATTATGTGAAAGTTAAAGGCAATTTTGACTAATAGTACAGCCACATGGCACATGTAACTGTATGCAATGGATGGAAAACAATGAAGAAATGAACACTGAACCTTGTTTTAAGATATTCCTGTCCATTTATGGCATTTCACTGTACCAGGCCCTTATATTTTATTACAGAGCTATATATATAAAAGGTATGTGTGTGCATGTAACATTTATATATACTGTATATGCACATACTGTGAATTGTATATGCATAATTGCATATACACAATTGCTAGATATCTGTATGGATACCTTATACAATTAACAACATAATGAAATTTTAAAAACTAAAAGAAATCTTTTTTGTAGTGGCCTGATTTAACACAAAACATTCTTAGTTGTCTGAAYACCTGATAGTGCAGGTCATACAATGTTGACCTATGGAAGGGCTGCACTTTATAGGCTCTTGTGTAAGGAATTGTAAATGGTTGCTGATTCAGGCTTTTACTGCCTTAGAATAGAAATATGAGTAGCATAAAGTGGAATTACTATGAGGCCTGTTGTATCTGATGGATGCACCCACAAATCCCTTCCAAGCTTCTCGGTGTATAAATTGTTCTTCACTTTGGTATAGTCTTCATGTTTTTGTTTCCTGTCTTCCTAGCACACACAAGTATCTGTAGGGCAAACATACACAACACAAAGTTGGGGGAAAAACGGCCTAGGTGTAACACAGTCCCTCAAATTAAGGTTGTTAAAATCACAGAAAACATTTATTATTATTATTTTAAATTAATTTATTCTTTTAAAACAATATAAACCCAGAACTTTGAAGGGGTCAAACTAGGCTCAAACTCTCAGACTTCAAAATCTAAGAGGGTATGGTAATGCCCTTGCAGGAATTTTCTGTCTATTTTCACTGTTGTTACATCTAGCTTGTTTTGTCAAAGCCTCCTTAGATAATGATGTCAAAGCATTTTCATTGTCACAGTACAACTAGCTTGAACTTCAAAGTTCTGGGTTTATATTGTTTTAAAAGAATAAATTAAAGTCTGAGAGTTTGAGCCTAGTTTGACCCTTTTATTTATGCACTTATCTGTGTGTTTCTGAGTTAAAGTATGTCTGTATGTGGTGAATTTAACACATAGAGTGAGTTACAATGATGTAGAAGTTTCACAGAATTAAATATGAACCATAATCAAATTCTCCAAAGCACTGCAGTTATTTATGATATTATAAAGTGAAATAAACTTACTGTTCATAGCAGTTTGCAAGCCGAAATTTTCAAAATTGATAATATGACATGGTTACGCCTCAGGATTATGTGAATGTATTCTTGAGCTTTTATGAGTGATTTAGGGCACATGTCTGCCCTATGTATAACATTAAACTTGAGTTCAATAACAAGTGATTAAGTGCATCTCTTTTCAGCGAGCAACTTGAGCTTGTATTTATTCAGGTCTCTTCAGCTATTCCTCTAGTGCTGTTGCAGGACTCTATACAAGTGCTGTCAGTATCAGTCTTGCCTGCAACCTGCCTTCTGATGGCATAGTCATCTCTAGTGGTTTCTTGATGGCATAGTAACTTAGTAACCTGATGGGTACACCGGGACACATGGAGTCCTATGGATTCCACAGAATAAACTCTGGCTACACATGGGACTATGCTTATAAGCACCCTTAATTTATCAGTCTGTTTTTGATGATAGCTTTGAGGCAGCCATCCCGATGTAATGTAGATCTACAATGTACTTCCACCAGACAATTTTCAGTTGTGGAATTTGAAAACCAATTCTTTTTACCTTTGGGGAGGTCTTACTTTCATTAAGTACATGCAAACGTACAAATCTTTGCATCCCACCCAAAGGCTGAAAGCTCGGGGAAGGCAGACAGAGGCTCTGGGATGGCTGGCTGCCATCAGGCCAACTTACCCAACAGTTCCCTCTAGAGCAGTGTTGACTTGGCAGGGCTCCGCTTTCTCTGGCATGCAGGAGAAGCAACGGCAGCACATGGCCTGGGGCTGCTGGGCAAGGCTAGTGCCAATGAGCAGGTCGCGCGGTAGCAGCACTTTCCTTCCCATTGCAGTAGTGTTCAGCTTTTCTGTCAGTTATTTTCCACAACACTTCTATTTCTACCTGAAATACAGGAATAAGAAACATATCCTATACTCACTGTTGTCAGTGTTTCAGGTAAGAAAACTAAAAGGTTTTGCTGTAAGCTTTAAAACAGGAAGGAATGAGGGTAGCTTTCCGGGGAAAGATTAACAGAAGTATTTCTATCTATTAGTAGCTTAGCACATTAGCACAGTTTATCAGGGAGGATGGTCATTATCGTGCATACCCGTAATCTGATCAAACCACAGAACGATCTCAAAATTGAACAGCGTTCCATTAGGTTCATTTTGCTACAACAATTTTGGTAGCATGTGTAGTAGTTTTGATTAGTTCAAAGTAAATCAAGTTTAAAGAAGTCTTATCTAAAGTGTAAAGGCTACATACTTAATTTGGTCTCAATTCCAAATTGAACAGCCTAAGTGACCAAGCTATTTTAGTTTGTAATAGGAACTCTATTTTTAGATTAAAATATCCTTCTCATATATTATGGAAAATTAAAGATAGGCTTAAGTTATAAAGCAACCCAAACTTTTCACAGTTGAAACATGTCCAAATGAAAAAGTGTAATCCATCTGAGCAAAAAATCTGTGAGAGATGTTTCCAGTTGTACTTCAATATCATTGCTTTTTTCTTTTTTTCTTTTCTTTTCTCTCTCTCTCTTTTTTTTTTTTTTTTTTTAATTTCCTGTCCTTATGGTAGCACAAAAATTGGAATCTTCTTTAAAAAGAAAACTGGAATTGTTTCATCTATCCATTCACAATTATTTAGAACATTATTTTTCCCATATAAGTTTTTGTCAATTATTCCCTACCTACAGTTAGAACTGCCCATCGCTCTGTCAACCCAGGAATTATTTCTCTGCTCCTTTTGAAGCACAGATCAACCCAGCTCACCTCAGCTGTAGCATCCCTGAGCACAACCTGAGCTCAACATGCCAGCAAAACTCATTTATTACACATAATTTCAGAGCCTTCTTAGGGAGCACATCAAAATTGGGTTAACTGGTTAATATTAATCATGTGTTTTTACTACACAACCTAAAGCACTGATATACTTTATGGTGGGAAACTCAGACCGAATGATAGATAGACTTCTTAAAACTTATACCTGATGGTGAGTTTGCATCTCAAGTCTTCAAGGCCTCAGCTCAGGCTTGAACTCATCACAGTAAAAACTAGTTTCTTTTCAAATGTCTATGTTTCTTTTTCTGTTTTCAGGGATTACCATGGTTGACACAGAAATGCCGTTTTGGCCAATTAATTTTGGAATTAATCCCATGGATTTGTCTGCAATGGATGATCATACACATTCCTTCGACATAAAACCATTTACCACCGTTGATTTTTCAAGCATTTCTTCACCACACTATGAAGACATCCCTCTTGCAAGAACTGATCAGACAAACATTGATTATAAATATGATATCAAGCTCCAGGATTGTCAAAGTAGGCTTTTTTTTTTTTTTTTTTTACAATTTCTTTCATGTTTATATTTGCTTAATGCTTTGGAGAGTTTACCAGCAAACAAACAAACAAAAAAGTCAGATGCCTAAATGCAGGTATCTTGTGCCATCAAAATGTCCAAAAGATATTTTAATAGGCTGACAAACAAGATACATCTGGCATGCCTACACCCCTCCAGAGCAGCAGTTAGACAACAAGCAGAATATCTTAGAGTATCTAAAAAGATATCAAATACCTTACTAGCCATATGAATCCCACTCTTTCTTTCTAAAACCTTTTGTCTCTTAGCATGTATCTTGCTTAATGATATTTATACCCTTTAAATTCCAGACTGGCTACAAAACAAATGAAATATGAATATTGTTTACATCTGAATCATGGCATTGGTATAGCTGTTATCAGTGTTCCCTGAATAGGCAAAATATCGGAGCTTCATGGACTAGTATTATAAGCATATGTGTGCACATGTATATACATGCATACATGTGTATATACCTGTGCACACATGTTTGTACATGCATGTGTGTAGGTAATGTGAAAAAGTCCTTCCTTTCTCAGTCACATAAACAAAATTACATGAGAATTCTGCCATTAAGAAAGAACACAATCTTTTCTTAAATAAGTGTTAGCCCAATCCTGTTCATATTAGCAATGTCAAGCTGTGTCTTGAACTTTTTTGAAGATCTGCTTATTACTCTACTTCGATCTGACATCACTTATGTTTGTAGTCATCTGATGAGAATTTCTTTCACGGATTCCTTACTGGGAAAAAAGGTGGTATTTTAGCAGTAGTAAGAAGCAGGTGTTATGCTCAATGTCCTGACTAATTTATGGAATGAATTATTTTTTTTTTAATAGAGAATGCTTCATCTTTCCTTTGTTGCATCAGAAATACCCATAACACCTTAAATAGTCACCTTATTATAAGACTATCTGTGTAGGTGTTTTTACACCAAAATAAGGACTGCAGCCCATTCCCTGTAGTAGATCTACCTTTAAGTATTATAGTCTCATTAAATAGTGAGTAAATGAATAAGATCCTTGGGACATGCTATTTACATAAATATGTACAATTATACATCAAGTTCATCATTTGTATCTCCTCTRTATGCAGGTGCAATCAAAATGGAGCCTCCATCTCCACCTTATTTTTCAGAAAAAGTTCAGTTGTACAATAAACCTCATGAAGAGTCTTCCAACTCCCTTATGGCTATTGAATGCCGCGTGTGTGGGGACAAGGCCTCTGGATTTCATTATGGTGTGCATGCATGTGAGGGTTGTAAGGTAAGTTGTCACAAACGTATTTTTTCTGAAGTAAAATTTGATCATATTTTCATCTAAAGAATCACTTTGTGAAACAAGATATATGCTTTATAAAAAGTTTTAGATCTTTAAAGCATATTGAATCACATACAGTGTACACTTTAAGAAGTTTTTTTTAATCTAATTAGTTTTATTTTTTTCTGTATTTCTTCAACTTCAGTCAATATTCAAACATATTCTAGTCTAGCTCTCTCTGAGGTCGCTTGTACAATCAGAATTGGTATAAAGCAGCAAAAGCAGGCTCATGCCCAATTCCAAAGCCCAAAGTTCTAAGCAATTTAATATTCAGACTTATTTTGATTGATTAGAATTTCTTTACCTATTTTCCATATTTCTAAGTGACTACAGAATAGTCTAACAGCATTAAAGAATTAAGTGTTTCACTTTAAAGCTCCAGTGACTTCTAATTTCAATGATATATATAGTGTTTATAACACACAAAAGACAAAGGAATCATATAGAAACTGGAGTTGAAATTCCTCTGGAATGAAAAAATGCCCGAGTGCTTTGGGAAACTAGCTAATTAAAAGCTAATACCTGCATATTATAAATTCATGGATTTTGAAGAAAAACTATTACACAGAATTTCCAGTTTCTTATAGTGAAATTCACTTTCTTTTCTATTTCTGATATCTTGGGGGGGAAAAAAAAAGGTATTAAAGACACAGTCTAGGATTTAACTAAATTTTGTAACATTTATATATGCATAAAACAATAGCCAATCTCTAATCAGTAATTAGGCTCAAAAAGAGGTGAAATATATGAAATAGAATCAAGAAATAATATTTTTTTTTTTTTAGGAAACAAAATCTAAATAACACACCCATAACCTTTTTTTCATTTGTTCGAGATTTAATATAGAGAGCACGGAAAGACAGGAAGATCTCTAAATACCAGCAAAATGAGTAAAGATGGAAGTTACATATGTATCTCATACAATAAAGAACTGTGATGGTAAACATATAAGCACACAGTGCAGAAATAAAATACCATGATTTCCAATGTTTTTTCCCATGAAACACCAATTTAAAGAGTGTGCAGTCGCTCCAAGCTTATATTTTATTATTTCAAATCTGCTTTTTGCAGAATTTCTCGTTTGTTGTCATCTGTGAAAATTTTTCTTACATAGGTAATGAGCTTTAAATTTCATCTTCACCTTATAACAAACTGTCCCACAAGCACTGGAATAAAAGGTGACTCCCTATATTGTGATTTTCTTCGGGCTCAACACTTCATAGCACTCTCAAGTCACATCCCTCCTGTCCTTCAAACACTCTGATTCCTCTCAGCCTCCCTGCGTATTTCAGACTTACAGTCTTATATCAAATTGATCTAGAAAATAGCTAATGGGATCAGAAAAGGAGCACACTGCTATGCAGTAGTAGAATCTTGCCTCCTTAGGCAATCTGTTTTAAAGTTAGGTTCAACGTAGATATGTGCCTTGTATGTACAGACAAGTGAGGTAGTGTAACTAACAATTTCTTGTACCCTTTTTTTCTTTACATTGCTTTGTTTACTCCAGGGCTTTTTTCGAAGAACAATCAGATTAAAGCTAATTTATGACAGATGTGATCTTAATTGTCGCATCCATAAGAAAAGCAGAAATAAATGTCAATACTGCAGATTTCAGAAATGCCTTGCAGTTGGAATGTCACATAATGGTAAGTGCAGACAGTATATTTTTAAAAGAATATTTAATCTAAAAAAACCCCCCACATGTATATATAAGTATGTTTGTTGCTGCTGTTTATATACTCATCTGTTGCTTTATACTAGGTAGTTTAGAAATATGAATCAGAGACATTGCCTCTGAGTTTAGGAGACTATACGAATGAACATTATCTTGAGTATAAGGAACAGATAGATATCTTAAGATCTCCACTCATCAGTATAGTACATAATATAAAGAACAAGTTGGTTTTACTCTCCATCATTCTTACTGCTCATTACACTGTTGACCATTTTTCATGATCATATTATTAGTGTAATTGTTCTTTTTACACAGTTTCTTATTTTCTAGTGAGACTGTTCTGCAGGCTCAATATTCTTCTGTAACCAGAAATTTTAATTTAACTATGAAAAATTGAATGTTTAGTAAAGTGTGTAAATAATAATAACTYGAATTTAATGTACAGGACACTTATTGAGGATTATTAGCACCTCTAAGTTAAAATTTACACATATTAAGAACACAGCCTAATTTAAATGAATGGGCTATATGCCATACTGTTTTAAACTGTCCTCCTCCTCTCCAGGATACCCACATCTGGACATAAATTCCAATGTGTGGTAAGTAGGAGTGTAGTGTTTCCTAGCATGCTCACTCAGTTGTTGGCCTCTCATTGTATAGTGTGTATATCTGTTTTTCCTGTGTGGTCTGCACTGTCTCTTGCCTCTTCACCATCTAGAGGCAAATCCCTCTCATCTGTGAATTGCAAGCAGCATTTCCATGTTGTATATGCTGTGGTCTTAGATTGCAAAGGTGTATGACGTTGTGTATGGTTCTTTGATTACCTTCTTTCCAGCAGGCAAGCAGATGGCACTAACTATAGCATGATACTGCTCTCTTGTATACAGTAAATAAGAAAGTCCCTCTGAACTTTAAAACTATCAATTTATGTGTAAATACTTATTTGTGAAAGTTTAGATAGCAAGACATAATGAAGCATCTTAGCTGCCTTGTTTTAGCAAAGTGAAATAAAAACAGGAATTAAATGCCAAAACATAGAGAGTTATGTAATTCTAAGGATAAAGAATTGCAAACATAACCGGGAAAATAATTTCTCTATGGGGTTTTTAAGACTTTCATTATTTGCAGAATAAAAAATGAGCACATTGTCCCCAAGAGGAAAACTTAAYTGTAGTTTGTGAAGTTAATATATGCACAACTGTAAATTGGTATGGAAAATATTTTGCTAATAGAAAATATGCCTGGGATGCAAGAGTAACTCTTAGAAATATATCTTACTTGGAAACACCAATGTGGACATTCTTACAGTAATTTAGGGGGTTAATTATTATGATTTTCAAGGGGCATGCCAAAGTGCCTCATAAGCTAGCAACATGGCTTCCACTCATGTCCAAAGAAGCCACATGCAGTGCCACTGGGAAGCAGAAATGAATAGCCAAGACCATTCTCTGTTGCTCAGCAATGGAAATGATCCAATAAAATTTATAAGATTACTTTGTTCGGCCTCTGACAAGGTAGAAGTGGTGGCAGCAGCCAAAGGGAAAGGCCTAAGCAGCTTGCCCTGGGGCTTGTCAGAGCTTTTGCTGCCCCTCACCATCAGCTCACTGTACAGCTGTAATTAGTGTGTTTATATTCAAGCACCTGGCTTCTGCATCAGCCTTTTTTTTTCCACCTTGGTAGCATTGCATTTTATGAAACAGCACTCTCCAGCATTTATAAACAGATTTTTTTTTTTAAAAAAAATCTAAATTTTGTCTTTTAAGGCACAGGTCTATATGAAGACACATGCAGATATGAAATTGAAATTTGTCAGTGACACTAAGCCAGATTCTTATGTTACATCTATAGATGAAAGTTCTTCCATTTGGATAGTGAAATTATCTGAAATTTAAACACTTGAAATCAGAGTATGGGTTCTTTGTGCCAGAGAGCTCTAATCTTTGACTGTATTTACACAGATATATTATTGCAAAATGAATAGATGGTACTCTTATAGAAAAGAGGAATGCAGGGAGACACTTAGCAGCTACAACTGCACTCTTTTATGTATAAATACTACATATCACATGGCTAGAGATTAGAAAAGACAGTAGTCTTCTCATGCTTTGGATACTGTTTTCCTTTCCTTCCCTAGTCTGTGTTTAATCCTCAGCTGCTCAGACTGTATTCCAAAGTATCTGGAAGCAGAAAATACAGGCATGGTGGTGGTGGTGTTTTTTTCTTTTCCTCTCATTGCTTTTACTATAAGTACTATTTATATAGAATCAATTCTTGCAATGGGAGAAAAAAAAAAGCAAACATGACATTGTCTTGACTATGAGATCTGGGAGCACTCTGAATTGCTGAATACTGGCATGTGCCTCCAGCAAACTTAGACAGGTATCCATGCCAGCTCAATGTTGTGTTTTCCAGTGAAAGGAAATGAGTACTCATAATCTACCTTGGAGTTGCATCTGTGCTTCAAAAAGTCCACAGTCTCTGTTATCAGAAGATAGCAGTGATGCACAGAGTACTCTAGAAGGGATCATGGACTTCTCCAATCAGAAAATGTGACATAGGGATAAATACTGTATCATACATATGTACACAGGAAAAGTAAGAATATAATGTAGCATTTAACATTTTATTATATTCACTATTGGTACCATATCACTGATACTTACAGAATACTGTAGGTATAAGCAAAAGAAATCTCTGCCAAAGGAAAGAAAGGTCAGATGTTCCAGCTTGCAGGCATGTGCCCAAACTTGCACAATCTTGTATTGCTGCTAAGAAATTCCCCTTTGAACCCCTTACAGCATGAGTAACCTGACTTCTCCCTCACTTTTGTCTCAATCCCCTGGAAACACCCATGACTTCTCCCAAAGGAAAATGTTAGGCCACCACAATAAAACTGAATTTTGTACCAATTTTGCTTGCAGTATGAAGAAATTTTGAAGCTATATTATAAACATTAGACAAAAACAGTTATTTTAGAACAATATTTTAACTGAGCTTTCTACCTTTAGGTTATTAACAAATTATTATATGCAAAATACATTTTGAATTTTTGTTTAGGTGAAAGACATTACTCTCATAATTTACGAATTCCATCTGAAATTTTACAAGATGCATCTATCCATGAAATAGTTATTTTTAAAAATAGTTTTTAAAAGTGAGCCTTGAAAGATCCACTACTTATTGATCCATACTAAAAACACACATTTGGGAAGAAATAAGCACACTTGAAAATGTGGCTAACAAACATACGAACATATCTCCTAAAAATATTAAAAAAAATATATAACAAAGATCAAACAAAAAAGCTAGCAAACGTGCATGCAAACTACCCCAAGCATACCTTTAACGTACTAACATGAGAAAATATTATGAAATGCATGGAGTTCCTAACAGATATCATTACTGCTGAATTATTTTATGTAGAAAAGTCAAATATTTTGACAGTAGGCAACAAGACCCACTCCAAAGACTTGTATTGTATGATAAACAGTAATATCCTATTTCCTCTCTCAGTGAAATCAGTTCATTAATTTAGGAGAATACTTAGTCCTATCTGCTAAATGCAAACTCTTCTGGTATTAACGACTTTTTTTGCTGAACAGGTACATATGTGGTGCTTATATCCTAATTTACCATTCCACATGTATGCTAATTTTCTTTCAAAGTAATGTGTTACTCATCATGTTAGCAGAGATATGGTAATTAATTCACTGTTACCTTTGGTGGTGGTCTTTTTCATATACTGAAGGAATTTTAAACAACCTATTTTATAAACAGATCAGGATTTTGATCTTCATTGGTAAGGAGGCATCACGAGGCCCAGTGCCAACCATCTGCCAAACATTCCATGAAAATACATAGGAAATTTATCTGCAGCTTTGTGTACACTTGATAGAGTTTTCCTTCATTCTTGGAGGAATTAAATAATTCTGATATTTCTGTATATTTAAATTATTCTGTATAATTCTGAATTAAATTATACAAAAATGTTGGGGATAGATAAACACAACATAATTTATTGTTCTCAAAGACTCTCAGTTAATGTTGTTTTTCATAAGAAAATTGAAGACAACATAAGTTGTCATTTATTGCAAGTACTCCCTGAGCATCACTGTAAGCTTTTAACAGAGAACTACCAACAATATGCTGTTCAGCAACACTGAATTACTAGCATGAATGCTGAAACTGTCTTTCCAAGAGACTCTTTGCAAGACAAGAGTCTGTTCACAGGAATCAGTGTATAAGACAAAAGACATATGTAGAAAATGGAATATGCAGGCTATGCTATCATTTTCTACTCAATGCTAAAATTAAGTCTATGCTGGCAGTATTTGCAGCAGTAGATAGATAAAATCAAATTAAAAATTATCATAAGTTTTAGAAGTGTTAAAAGACAAATAATCGTCTCCATTTTAACAAATTCACCTGTAGGAATACTATTTGGCAAACAAACAAACACAGAAAACAACAAAAAGCCTTTAGGTACTCTCTGTTTACTCATGTTTAAGTTTTCAGCATGATGTTTGTTCCAGACCCATTTCTGTTCTTTAATACATCTTTGTTAATTATCCTTTAATGAAAAAGTCTCAATACTGAAAATCTATGCTATTTTTTTTTATTTCTAAAGAAAAAAATCTGTTGTAATAATCAGTATTGTAGCTGGTACATACACTGTGGTAGATAATTAAAAATGCTCTGGTAGGCAACTGATTAAAAAGGAAAAGCTTTGAGCTTCAGGAATTTCATAGTGGGGGAAAAAAATTAATTGTTTTAAATGCTTCGGGGAAATGTATAAATTATATTAAAACACAGGAAGGAGAAGCAATATATGTCCCTTTTTATCCTTGCTTGTAAAAATAACCTTGATGAAAGTGGTCTTCTGCCAGTGAGATTCTAGATTATGAGCCTTATCCTGCGACCACTAACTCCTGAGAATGGGCCCACACAGGTACTCAGGCAAGCTCTATTTCTATAATATTTAAAGGTTAATATGCTTAAAAAACAACCTTACAGGATTCATACCAGACTGTTAAAGATGTATGATTTACTTTAAGAATATAATAAAAATATAGTATATAATGTCATAAATCATTCACTGTAAAATAATAGTTTACCAATGTGACTTACCATACCAGAACACTCTGTGTGTCCAAAAATACAAAGTTTCTGAAGGGACTGTGAAATCATTGTATATGCGTGCTTCTAAGATGGGCTTAAGTATTTATTAGGTGCTAAGAAGTCCTCAGAAATCCTCCTGAATTGCACTCAGCATGTTTCAAAGAGTGATCAATATTTTATTGACATTGGGGAAGCTGACACCTGTTTTTATTAAAGTTTCTTTATAATAGAATTAATAGTTCCCTTTGCTTTTTAGATTGAAAAGTTCATTGTAATTGTTCGTTGTCTGGCAAGTCTTGCTATAATTCATTTAAACCTTCTGTTTTCAAATTCTTCTCTGGAAAAAGAGATAGTGAGGATGAAATGAATTTGCTGGCAAGGACCAAAGTTGTAGCTGTTACAAAATGCACAGCTTAATTTTAAAGCATAATCCTGTTAATGTCACATATCTGACACATTTTTAAGTCTGAAATCAAACTTAATAAAGAACATAATGGCTACGAATTTCCCAAATATATAGCTCTGCTATTGGATATATATTTAATCAATTTTTGACAGGTTATATTAATTTTAGCACCTTCTTGAACCTATAGTTTTAGTTATGTTTGCTTTTTCTATTACAATACAATAATGTGGTTCATCTTTATTAAGTTGACAATAGTTTGATTTTATTTGCTGAATAGTATCACCCCAAAATTTGTAAATGCTATACAAATTTCTAACATGAATTTTCACTGTATTTGCTTCATTTAATACTTTTATTTCATTCATTTGCCATCTTTAAGAATATATAAAATGAAGTTACTTGTATCAGGTGTTGAATCATATCAAACATTTATCTCTCTTTACTCAAAGGAAGGTTTGTGTTAACTCTGTCTCAGAATCTCTTCTGGTGATAGAATCTCTTTTAACCGCAAAAAAAAATACTAGACTGCTCTTCATATGAAGAGTTCGTGGCAGTACTTTTGGCTGAAATCATTCCGTGTATAGCTATTCTCATAATCTATTTTAGGATTCACTAAGCATAAGTATAAAGATTTTTTGTTTGAAATCAAATTTTTATAAGTCTAGCATAACTGTATGCACAGCTCATGCATCCACAAATTCTTTATGTAATTACACTAGTCTCTTTGAGCTATGATAGTGTGTCATCTAAGCTAATGTGAAGTTCTTCAAGTGATGTGAAGTTCCAGTGATAACTCACTGGAAATTATTGTTAGTAGCTGACCAAGAGTACTTAGTGTTCCCCATGAGAAAGAAAAAAAAATACATACCACGGGCAGTGATCCAAAAGTAAAAAAAAAAATCAATTGGCAATTATTCAAAAGTTTCCATATGAAAAAAGTGTTAGCAAAAGACACTAAAAAAATAGAATTTACTAATTTGTCCTGGATGGATTTGGTTCCCTTTCATGATCATTTTTGACATGTAAGCTCTAATAATACCTTAAAAAAAAAATATATATAGATCATGCGTCATTCAGAGACTAAGTTTACTGAAAAGCACTTGTAATACAAACCATCTTGCTTCTATAGCCATGAAATAGGAGGACTGATCAACAAATATAATAAATGGTAAATGTGACAAGYGATTATTTGTTCTTGAAGAAACTGTCACTTTTTTGAGCCAGCACACTGCAAGCATCCTTTAAACAGGAAAGTGCCTGATATGGTCCAAAATACTTGTTGCTAGTGTAATACTTTAATGTATGATGCTAACAGTATTTTTACTATATCCAGGAGGATAATTGCCACTAAAATACTATTTATAATATTTATATATTTTTTTCCCTCTGAAGGCCAAAAGCAAACTTTTTGTCTTGTTTGTTTTCTTACAAGAAAATCAATYGTTTACAGATTATCATAGCATAAAATAGTCTTGATCCTGATGGCTTGTTTGAAATATTTCCCTAGTCAGTCCCTATGTGTATAAATAATATTTTGGATAGTACATAGGTGTAAAAGTAAGAGTTTTACAGCCTGCCTTACATACATACTGAGCAATTATAAGATCATATGATTACATGGAAACACTTCCTGTTCTTATAATACAGCATGTGCATAGTGTTATCACAAAAAATTCTGTCTTTCCTGGCTTTTTTATTTTATAATTTGCTATATTAAGTTCTGTAGAACTATTTAGAAATGTGTTCCTGCAAGGCATGTGTATGTCTTGTTGTTAAACAAATGAAGTATCTGGGATGTGTGTGATGATTTGCCCAAAACCACACAAGGCTGAACAGTGGTTCTCACTCCAAATTCAAGCCAACAGAACCTATTTTACTAYGTTCTTCTAAGATTCTTTACCTTTTATTTAGCTCATAGTTAGTGGTTCTTACCAACTTTGACTATCAGGTAAGCTGACAGAAGTGCATTTCCAAGCAATGCTGGGATCTTATTGTTTGGGCACAAAGGTCATTTTTTCTTTGAGACTTCTCTGTTTACATTTTTATGAAGGACTTCAGCTGTTTCTGTTACTAGAGGAATTTGTCTTTCTCTTACTTGTCTGAGTACTRCTTTAATGAAAAGCTGAAGTGCTCGTAATAAAAGGTGACAGGAAAAAAATCTATTAAAACATGCAATTTTTAGATGCAACAATAGCATTTATAATTACTTGTCATCTTTTTTTAGCCATCAGGTTTGGGCGAATGCCACAAGCGGAGAAGGAGAAGCTCTTGGCAGAGATTTCAAGCGACATCGACCAGTTAAATCCAGAATCTGCTGATCTGCGAGCACTTGCCAAACATTTGTATGACTCATACATAAAGTCCTTCCCTCTGACCAAAGCCAAGGCAAGGGCGATCTTGACAGGAAAGACGACAGACAAATCAGTTAGTTCCCTCTGTTTTTTCTTTCTTTTGAGCAAATGATTTACCACATTAACAACACATCTTTTAGGGGGGAAAAAAAAAGTTGCTGTTGGCAGTTACATATTTTAAGCTGTGTTTGAAACACAGGAAATGTTTTTAGATAGGATAAGTAAACATTATTTGAAAAAACTCCAAGTTCACCTAATAAAATACTTGAAACTAGTACAAGAATTTGAAGGTCATCTTAACCTTTTTGTATTCTCTGATCCACTCTCCCCGTTTTCCTTCTTTTCTAGAGGTCATCTTCCACACAGTTTGTTTAGTGTGGCTATCTCTCTGTCAAGAATTGGTTGCCATACTATTCTGGCATCCATATCATAGCATATCAATACCAAAGGAATATTATTTTTTGTAAGTGTCAAACGATTCACAGTACCTGTACTAGCCTTAATTACAATGCTTGTTCTTATGATGCTCTGGTGATTTCCTTTGAATGTGGTTCTCTTGCTTCAGTTCAGAATCCTGTGCTGCTGCAACACAGGATTGTGTTTGAACAATCCTGTGTTTGAACACTTGAATTTTAAGAGAATGGATTACAAAAATAGTCTTTTAAAAGCTAGGAAGAGAGATATGTGTACTCATGAGTTCTTTTGGACAATTGTCAATATATTATCATATCAGAGGGAAAGAGGGTAAGTAAGTTCTGTTAATTCTGTTATAATTTTATCACCGCTTTAATATGTAAATATCAAAACAGCTTTTCTAAAATTATTAACTCTTAATTTGATATGTTTCTCAGGCTGATTGGGAGAAACGTGTTAGGTTTACAACAGACACAGTATATTTTGCTTTCTTTAGTAAATGTAAAAGAATATTGCTTTCCCCGGCACTGCCACAAAGTTTCAATATTCTGGGATATGCAGTGCTTATTTAGTATAAGATTCTAGTCAGAATGTTCATCTGAGTGTTCATTTTCAATATATTTTTATCTAGTTTGATTTTAGCTAATTTTAACTAGTTTTTAACTAACTAATTTTCAACTTCAAATGTCAGGCTGAGTCTTGGTCCAAATTATATTGTTTTGAAAGAATATGTACATACACAGAACAGATGATCTGTGGGTTTTTTGTTGTTTGTTTGTTTGTCCTGCTTGATTTTGATGTTTTAACTTCAATATTTTCTAGAAAGAGTAACAATAATAAAAAAGACTTGTCAGTAGTAAAATGTGCATTTTAGGAGGTTGCTCTTATTGTCTTGTCATTTGACCCRTTTATATATGTATACACATGTGCACATATATATACACATGTACACAAAATGTTTTTCTGGTGACAAAACTGCATCTTGAAAAACACCTGTGCTAACCTTTTAAAAGACTGCAATCTTAGCGTGGAGTCTAAAATTACTATGTGCACACATGTATATACATGTACACAAAACGTTTTTCTGGTGACAAAACTGCATCTTGAAAAATACCTGTGCTAACCTTTTAAAAGACTGCAATCCTAGTGTGGGGACTAAAATTACCCTCATATTTCTTTCTTTATTTTACTGGACCTTGTGGTCTGGAGCTTTGTGTGCTTTTGCTTACTTTGAATGAGACTGCATTAGTCTCATTGGTCTTGTAAGCATCCAAATTCTGAATTTTTCTAATGAAACCATTTTGAAAATGTAAATAGTTAAAATTATATTCTCTTGTGTGGACACTGTTATTTAAGTTCAAAGATAGACATCTGTTTTGCAAGCAGCTGTATCATTTAAAGACAAAACTGTCAGCTGTCACGCCTCCTTTTCTCTAGCGAAAGTGGTACAGGCTCGGTGTTGGACTTTGCCTGGAGTAGATGAGGGAACTTTCACAATCCCATCTGCACAATTATGGGAGCAGTAACCTTGAAATAGCGAGTTGTGACAAGTATCTGTTGGCAATATCCTCTAGAGAAGGCACCACTATACTTGAAAGAAAATGTCTGTTTTCAATTTTAAGTGTTCTATATCATTTTATCACTGAACAGACTTCAAAAGCGGTTTAACAAATTTGGAACAGACATTTAGATGTTTTCAGAAGCTACTCATACAGGAGAAGACCATGGGCAGCTTACAGAATGACATGGGTTATTTTTGTATTTATTCTGCAGCTTATAGCGAGTATAGAACCTTAAGAATGAGTATCCACATGAATAAGGCATTAGAATTTGTGATTAGAAAGAATACAAGAATATATGTATGTAGACAAATGAGATTTGATGTTCTTTTGTAGCCGGTATCTACAGTCTCAGATATTTTAATCTTATTTTTAATTCTCTGAATGAATGAAAAATCGATAGGATTGTTAACAGACATACAAATCCTTCTCAAAATGCACTGCCACCTCCCCTACCCCGCCCTGCGGAGAGAAAACTAAAATATCACTACACAGGAACTGAACAGTCGAAAAAACACCCAGACTTTCTCACAAAAGATAAATATGGTCAATTGAAAGTATGGACCATTCACAAGACTTATTTCAAAAGAGAGTTTGACATAATGTATTTGCATGGGGGGTCAAAAGTTTTTTTTCTATAGATCTCTTGTGCATAATATGCAGAATGTAAAGAAAACTTTAATGTAACAAAACATGTAACATCATGGTTATTATGATTTTTATAGTTATTATGTTGTTTTACTTTATATGTGGCTACCTGTTTAGAATTTCAATTGTTGAAACATTACTATCCATTTGGGAAGTTTTTCTGCATCACTGATATGACACCAAAGATAGCTGACTAATTTCATATAAACAAACAGTTAGAAAGAAGCCAGTCATAATATCCTAGGTGAAAAGTAATAATTATACATGCTGTTTTCTTAAAAAGAAATAACTAGTTTACTTGGTGGTATAGAATTCCTAATATTTTAATCAAACAAGTATGTGAACATGCTATTTAATTTTTTTTTTTTTTTTTTTTTTTGTAGCAGTGGTGAACTATTTAGTCATTTGTCTTCTAAGTCACAGAGTCTTTGGAAAAATTTGAGAAATTATCACTTAACCAGTTCTTTAGAACCAAAAGGTTTTTGTGGATATTCTGAAATAAATTGTTTCCAGAGTCTAACAAAAGCTTCTCTAGCACTAGCTTTCAGTTTTCAAAATTGATTTATTTCAGTTGAGTTTACTTCACAGTCAGACTCATTCTTGTGTTCTGAACTGTGCTGCTCTAGTTTGTGTTGTCATATTTGTGTTTTGTTTCAATTGATAAATTGTTTGCATTTAACTGTTTCTTAAAGTCATTATATTGAAAGGAATTTAGCAGCAAATGGTATAATTTGTCAGATTATCAATATCAAAGACTCTGTATTACTTGCAGGATGTTCTAGAAGAACAGAACTTGACATAAACATGATAGAATGAGTGGTAAAATCAAAATGTCATACCATATCATTCTGTAAAAAAAAATATACTCATATGTATCCTTGCTAGATTCTATTTGATATAAGGCATTAAAAATGCAGGAAATCTTAATGAATCATTTCTCAGTCATCCTACATTTCCAGGAGAAAAGTATTTTCTTATCTTTACATATTTTCAGAGTATTACAGTAGAACTATATATGCTTCACAATCCCATTATAAACACCTTCAGGACTTTCTCAGCATAAAAAAGCTCATATAAGGGAGAAGGAGTTACAAACTAAATCTTGGGGATAACAATTTGATTAAATATTGTTATTATTCATTTATCAGACACTATGATGAGAGAGGCCAAACTATATAAAGTTTTTGTATATTTATGATAAAATTTGTTACTGAATTTAATAGAACAGATGATATATTAATTAAAGGTGAGGTGTTGATTCCAACTGCGAACATATCTTTGCAGCAAAAGAGGTAGCTGTATGATCCATCTACTTCCTTTTGAATTCTTGAGGGGTGAATGTAGGGAGGAGGGGGTCAAACTCAGTGATCGCCAGTGATAGGACAAGGGGTAAAGGGTGCAAGTTGAAACACAGGAAGTTCCATCTCCATGTGAGGAAGAACTTCTTTACTGTGAGGGTGACGGAGCCCTGGAACAGGCTGCCCAGAAAGGCTGTGGAGTCTCCCTCTCTGGAGATCTTCCAAACCCACCTGGATGCCGCCCTGTGCCACATGCTGTGAGTGTCCCTGTTGGAGCAGGGGAGTTGGACTAGTTGATCTAGAGGTCCTTTCCAACCTTAACCATTCTGTGATTAACAAATATTCCAAACTTTCAATGCCAGTTTTATAGAGCTGTTGTAAAATGAATTAAAAATGGTAGAAATCACGAATATTTTAACAATTTAGCTATATATGGCCCCGATTTATTTTGAAAAACTCTCCTCTGAAACCCTGTATTTTAGGATTTGGATTCACCAAAAGTATAGGAAACCTTTAGAATTTGCTTGTCTTTTCTGTAAGTCATCTTGGCATTGTGTGCATATTTTCTGTAACAGACTTATGATTTAACTCAAAAGCAACCACCCTAGATACACTGTCTGCATATTTCTAAGTTTTTTCTGATGAGCTATACCAGTGTACACTACTTCAATCTTTGAGAAGCCAAATGTTTGCAGAGAGAATGTATGAAAGTAAATTGTATTTTCCTTTCTGTTTTTAGCCATTTGTTATTTATGACATGAACTCTTTAATGATGGGAGAAGACCAGATCAAGTGCAAGCACATATCTCCGCTGCAGGAGCAGAACAAGGAGGTGGCGATCCGCATTTTCCAGCGGTGTCAGTTTCGTTCAGTGGAGGCAGTGCAGGAGATCACAGAGTTTGCCAAAAATATTCCAGGTTTTGTGAATCTTGACCTGAATGATCAAGTAACGCTCCTGAAATATGGTGTCCATGAAATCATATATACTCTCTTGGCTTCCATGATGAATAAAGATGGAGTTCTTATATCTGATGGACAAGGATTCATGACACGGGAGTTTCTGAAAAGCCTGAGAAAACCTTTTGGTGACTTTATGGAACCCAAGTTTGAGTTTGCTGTGAAGTTCAATGCACTGGAATTAGACGATAGTGACCTGGCAATATTTATAGCTGTCATTATACTAAGTGGAGGTAAGTGCTGTCTGATTTTATGTAATGTTTGAAAAAATGACACTTAATTCCTCTCCAAACAGGAAAGTGCTCAGCACTAAGGGATGCAGCTGAGTTTGTTTACATGTAGCTTTTGATAAGCTCACAGCTTTCCTGATGTTGGTTGCCCCTTTTACAGTATGAAGCAACAAGTGAAAATGTAAACAACATCATATTACTGATGGAACTGGAAATTCCTGCTGAGTAAACAGTTTAATTAGAAAACAAAATCAGGACTATCTCTGAAAACAGGAAGGGTGGAATTCCACTGGCAAGGGCATCTGAAAGTTAAACTACTGCGGTGAAAATTTTTTAAGCCAACAGTTAGATTGTGTGGCTTTCTAATTGTATGTAAATAACTTCTGACTCCATAACATTTTCAAAGTACATGTGGCATTTGGCTTACAAGATTGTGATGGTTTTTGGTTTTAATTATTTCAAATAGGGTGTGGGKTTTTTTTGTATTTAGAGGAGGAAAAAAAGAGAGTGTGCTGTTCAGAAAAATGATGGCTTCCTAATGCCTGACAAAAAACAAGCATCATTCTCAGTGGTGGCCAGCGATAGGACTAGAGAAAATGGCCACAAATTGAAGCACTAAAAGTTCCGCAGGAACTTGAGAAAGAATTTCTTAACAGTGAGGGTGACAGAGCACTGGAACAGGCTGCCCAGAGAGGTGGTGGAGTCTCCTCTGGAGATCTTCAAAACCCACCTGGACATCACCTTGTGCCACATGCTCTAGGAGACCCTGCGTGTGCATGTGGGTTGGACTAGAGGACCTCTGGAGGTCCTTTCCAACCTTAAGCATTCTATGATTCTATGATCATCTGCTCCATTCACTTTTCCCAAGTTGCCATATTTGTATTTATGCTTTTGCCTTATGCTTTTAAGGAAGTGTGGTCAGACTACACAAATTCTAACACTGCATTAGAAGAGACACTGAATTTTAAGCTTCTATAGGAGACAGACAGTGCATACTATCTGTTCTTAGGTGGCACAGCCCCTATATTTTACAAATTAGCAGACTGTTATCCAGATTTAGTTCACTTAGAAATCTTTCTACCAAGAACCTGAGCTATCAGATACATATTCTAGGACAGACTGAAATTCCTTTACTTCGGCCAATCCTATCAACTTTCATGTTGCACAACTAAAATTTTGCCCAACTATCTGTGTGTACTTTGGCTTAGAACTGTACAGCAGATGTCAAGAGGAGGAATGTGCTGAATTTTCTGAATTCAGATCCTCCACAGAGCAATGCAGAGTATTTCTTTAATAAATTATGTTCACGCAATCAAACAAAACGCAAAACAACCACGTTACTGTTCTTCAGTATGCATTGTTACATACAGTTTGCTGTGCATTTAAATACACACAAATTTACTTCTGGCACTGAGTTTCATTCAGTAAAAATGAGAGTAACACAACATGGTTTATTAGACTAGCTAAATCCACTTCAAACAAGTACAGCTCTTCTCAGACCTTTTCTTGAGCAAGAATTTAAACAACGTGACCCCTGAGGACTTTGAATTAATTCAAAATCAGATAATATGTTGCTAGAATACTTTTGGTTGGTTTTGATGGGGAGGAAAAATTATACAAGCCTGCTAGGGCTCTATACAAAACACGCCAATACTTTACATTTTTTCATATAATGAAAAGAGATGAGAAACAGACTCTTCACAGTCCAATCCTAATTGAAAAAAGGGAAACCATAATCTGCAAAACTAGGTCTGCTATACTTCGATGATGTTTAGTTTATATTAGAGGAAATAAGTAGGATCTAAGTAATATTACATTTTAGATCTCAGGAGGACAATGTTCCACAAGTTAAAAAAAAATATCCTTCTCTGAATAAGATTTATCAATTTTTTTTAAAGAATTTGAGAGATTCCTTAAAAAAATTCTGAATTTACTAGACAGTTCTTAATTCTGAAGTCAATTGAATCACTAATTATAAATGAGCCCTCTTTCTAGAAAGATCTTTAATTTCTTGATTAAAAAAAGATGTCTTACTATCTGTATTCAGAACCTTCCTTTCAAATATGGAAGTTGGTTATTTGTAAAAATTGAGATATATTTTGAAATTAAACTTTGCTGGCAGTTTGGGAAAGACTTTCATCATTTAGGTTCTACAAAATATATTGATTTGTGTGCCTGAAGGATATCAAAATCTTAATGCAGTATGGAACTGAGATCCTGGGTTTCAAGTGCTTTGGATGTTTTTGTTAATATTTCACCAAGAACTATCTGAATTTTGAAGAAACAGGTTATTGTCAATAAAAATAGGATTTCTAAAACTCTGAACACTTCAAAGACTTAGTTAGCTCTATGAATACAGTGACATTTAAGTAACTTGAAGAAATTATCTGTACAGATATCATAAAAGGAAAACTAACTTTTAAATACACTTCAAAACTTACAAAACTATCCCAGCCAGATGTGCTGATTCTTGAGTGAACCTGTCATTGCCAGGGAAAGGATGTTAGTTATACTCTCTCTGTGAGTGCTAGCTCTTATGCATTTTTAAAGAGGAGGAGAAAAAGAGAAAGAGAATTCCAGCTGGAACACTACATGGGAAAAGCTTTTCATTGTGAAATAAATGTTTGGAACTTGCCACAGATCCTGCAAAACAGTTCAACCTTTTGATATTAAAGTAGTTGCTTCTGCGTTATATGTTAAAAGGCAAAATGCCCATACAACAACAAGAAGCTGGCAGATTAGCCGTAATAGTAACAAAATGGAAGTACTCCCACTCGTAGTCAATTATTTTTTTCTGAGCTGCTGAGTGTAGCCTCATTAGGTCTCAATGATTCCAAATGTTACTTTGTGTCCATTACTATAAAGCATAAGAATTGTTTTTAATCACAGCATATTTTGCTTTAAAACTGAATTTAAAATGCTTTAAAAAAAATCTAGTATTCTGAAAATAATGATGAGGCAGAGTAAGAGTTGTTGTCTCTGAGTAGTTGGATATTATCTTTTTGTTTCAAAGAAATACCTTAACCCATTATCAACAACGCAAAACTCTCATTACAGCATTCTCTTAGAAGCACTTTGAAAAATATGTTTTGGTAAAATGGTAAAATATTTGGCAAAAATATATTTTGGTAAAAAAAACTTTCTTCGCTTAGGTATATTTTCTCTTTTGCATTTCTCTGGGCATTCTAAGCCAAGAATGAGTGCCGTGATATACATGTTAAAAAAGTGAACCTTCTTAAATCTTATGTATGGATGAGCTGAAGAGAAGCCTATGATAAAAAGTATATTCATCAGTGAATAGTACTCAGAAATAGTTTGGATTTGACTGCTACACAAATCCTGTTCTAGTGTTCCTTTCCGAACAAAGAAATGCTTCCTCATCAAACTGAGAACTACAAGCAATCACTGTGGGCTTTGAACTAAGCTCCTGATGACTACAATACATGTGACAGTTTAGTAAGGGAAACCAAATCACTAAATCACATATGCCTCAGCAAAAGAAGTAGTACAGTTGTTCAGACAGCCATGTCTTTTACCTGTTTTATCATGCACGATTTTGCAATGTGCATTTAAATGTGACATAAAAACAGTAAAATGTAAAGGTAGATATAAAGGCACACAGATGGCAATTTCAGTTGTAAGGAACAGAAAAAGTTGTAGCTAACATTAGAAATATTAAAGAAGTATGCAGATCTGTAAATTAATAATAAAAAACCCCCTTCCCCTTAGATAGCAAAGAACATAAGTTTACACAGCCAGACTTGACATGGAAAAGTAAGGAGCTGTTAGCCTTTCCCAGTTGGTGTGAACGTTTTCTCATATAGTTTTCAGCAGCTTTGTATATAGTTTTCAAATCAGATGAAATAGACATGTGACAACAGATAAAAACCTACAGAAAAAAATAATAAAGTAACCAAAAAGGAAATGTGATACTCTATTAGTATTGTCTGATGGAGTAAAAGGCAGATAACAAATAGCACACATGGTAAAAAATATATTAAACTTTCATAAGATGTCTTCTGTGTCAGAAAACCTTGAAAGTACCAATTCATGCTTGTCGATTTCTCGCCTTAATAATGTCAACTCTCTGTCCTTGGCCTTCTACATGTAATTTAATTATAAAAATGTTCAACTCATTAGTGTTTGTCTTTCACTTCCCTCATCACTTCCTTTTGCTGTTCTCTCTGTGAGTTTTCAAACACTGTATTAGATACTTAGCCTGTTCAAAGGCCCCCATCACACTGTCTCATATAGTTTTCTCCCATTTCAACTTCTTTCTATTCTATACCTACATTTTATTCAAGGCTTGCTGCTCATCATTTCCCTTGTATCCTTTTTCCACAATTCCCACCTACCTCAGGCTCTTCTCCCTGCTACACTGCTGCACAAAATACACAGCTTGCTATGCACTGTGTCCAGACCGCATGTATTTAAAAGCATCTGAAAATTCTGAAATTTACCCTAACACCTCTGTGTTAAAGCTTTAATGTCTCATTTCTCTTTCCCTCTCTCTCTCTCTTTTTTAGTTTAAACATGTTTCTTGGAACAGAAACAGTGTCTTCCTCTATAGGATTTTTTCCTCAGAAAGCATAGCAAACTGTCAACACCCAAAAAATAATGTCCACATCCTGAAGTTCTCATTCATGAAAAATCTCTTGTCTTCAATGGGAATTTTCCTTCCTCTTGAACTGGCTTATTTAAAAATAGCACTTTATGATCTCCTAGCTTTTTTTCATGGTCATCTGCTTTGACTCCAGTTCTACTAGATCATTATAAAAACCATTAGACTGCCTATTGTAAAGTTCCTTAAGGATGTTTAGGTGCTTAATTCCTGCTGAACTTTGCTCGAGCTTGGATGCCCAAATTCTGGGGGGCTCTTTGCTCTATTCCTGCCTTAGCACCAGTGTGCTTGTTTGACGCTTGGACTCTAAGTTGCACAGAGGAGCACAACATTTGATTTGGGCTTCACTTCTACAAAACTCTAACTCAGAAAATTCCCACCATAAAAGAAGCAGGGAGCAAAGAAAGACTAATCTCAGAGGAAATCAAGGCCATAGTCTTCGTGCTTTTTGATTTTTATATCGCTGTGCACTGAGTCATACCCAGCTGGTTCAGAGTTCATCTGCATCACAGAAGTAAAATTTAAAGCTATCACAACTCAAAGTCAAAACTCTTACAACTCCAGAGCATTGAAAGTCAAGAAGCTTCTGAAAAATGTAATGAAAGAAACTATAATTTGTAGAATGTGCATATAGGTAATCTAAAAATAAACTGTACAACTTATCAAAAATCCTCCACATTCCTTTATAAAATGTTTCCATAATATGGCCAGAGGAAATTAATAAAAAGTATGTTTATTTGGAAATAAATTTCTGCTTGTGGATTTTTACTTGTAGACTTTCAAAACGACAAAGTATTTCTTGGTATTTTAAGTTGAATGGTATACAAAATAAGTGATCTTGGGAAGACTAGCAGAGTTTACTAGCATGAAACACCAAGTAGGAAGAGTTAGCTTGGGTCACTGAGACCAGTCACCTACAGGTGAAAGCAATCACATCCTAAAACTGCTTTATGTTCAAACATGCCATCTTTCCTATCGCTGCAAAACTATCCTCAAACCTCATTGCTTTGAGAGTTAGCTGCTTTCTCCCATACATCTCTTCCCATGCCAATACTGCCTTCTCCTTGAAGTTCAAAACTACATATTTATAAAAAAAAATTGCCTTCTCCCAGCCTTTATTCTACTAAACAAAACAAGCCAGGTGTAGCCTTCCCTTTCCCTCCCTTCCCTTCTCTTCCCTTCCCTTCCATTTCTTGTAGCATTACTACAAGCATCAGCCACTTTGCTAATGTGCTCTTATTTGCCTGTCCTCTTACTTTTAAGCTCATTCTTCCTTCACCTAAACAACTTAACTGTGGAAAAGCATTGTACTACTGTATAAGGCTACCTCTATATCAGTGAATGTAAATGTTTAATAAGAAATCTTTTAAAATGTATTAAATTATACTAGTATTTCTATATTTTTCATAAACTTAAAACTTCCAATATTTTTTCTAGATCGCCCAGGTCTGTTAAATGTGAAGCCCATTGAAGATATACAAGACAATCTGTTGCAAGCTTTGGAGCTCCAGCTAAAGCTGAATCACCCAGAATCATCGCAACTGTTTGCAAAGTTGCTTCAGAAAATGACGGACCTCAGACAGATTGTAACGGAACACGTGCAGCTGTTGCAAATAATAAAGAAAACGGAGACAGATATGAGTCTTCATCCACTCCTACAAGAAATCTATAAAGACTTATATTAATGACCAGAGTAGTTTTAATCCGCTGACATAATGTATGTTCTTCAGATTGCACTATTTCTTTGAGGGAAAACATTGCATACCTAAGAAATTACTGTGAAACAGCATTTAAAAAACAGAGAGCTTAGTATAGTAGATCTATTTTATGCATATTGTTTATAAAGACACTTACAATTTACTTTTAATATTAAAAATATCTATATCATGAAATTGTTTGCAGTATTTTCAGAATTAATTTTTTAACTCTCTTCTTAAAATTGCTTGTTCAGTATGATTGAAGCTTCACTGAAGTTGGTTAAGCATACAGTTAAATTTTCAACTTAAAATAAAAACCTTTTTCTATAAACATTTCTAGGGAAACACTTTAAGCATTATGTTTCATTCTGTGTCCCCTAAGGCAGCAGCCAAGTAAGAATAAAATTGAATCATCAATTAGTGCAACTTCCTATGAGGTCTAAATGGCATCAATTAGATGATAAGCCTACCATAAGATAATTTTGCATTAGCAGAGCTCTGTAAAGAGGTAAGTGTGAGAATTAGGTCCATCCTTTGTAGACAAACCCAAGATCTAGACTGCATTTCACAAATTAATGAAGTCAGGAAAGCACCCTGCTTATCACTGTCAGGACACAGAGTGTTTTCAATCGTTGCACTCCTGTAAGTCTGAGGCAGCAGCGGGGCGGCCTGCACAAAGGGGCTGTCCCCACAGCCTGCAACGCAGGTGCCCTAGCAGCCAGGCCTACGGCAGTGTTTGAGCACCCTGCTAAGTTGGTACTTAGATAGGTTCAGACTACCTAATTAGCCTGAGACCTTTTCAAATTATTTGATGAACTATCACTGACAATCCCACCAGCCAAATATGTCATGAAGAACTGGAACAACATCCATGACATCTCCTAAACAAAGTGAACACTCTTGAATAAAAGCTATGTTTAAATTTACTCTTGAAAAACAGATAACTATAGGAGTATAGGAGTACCTGCTCTGTTAGCTTGACCTGAACTATCATTGTTTATCCCTGGGAACAAGAATGCTTGGACATGTTCATTGCTGTTAAGATTGTCAAGTTAATTTATATATGTTGCCCTATAATGTTATCTAAGATTTCCGCTAGGAGGGTGAGTAGAAGAGTGGAAGGTAAATTCACTTGCACTTGCACATGTTTTTTTTTGGTAGTCTCAGGACTGATGTGAGATTCCTTTAGACTCCCATCTGAATCACCTGCATGGCTCTCAGTGTGTGTGATCCTTGGGAAAGCCAAGCAGGTGTGATCGGCACTGACAGAAGAAAAGCCCATAGTTTTAACCTATATGTTGAAGTAAGGAGTGGTCCCCGGTTGAGTATCACTGCTTTCCTCACTTCTCTGCATTTTATTTATGTAGCAAAAGCGTGCTTTAAACTTAGTGAGGTAGGTTCAGTGGTAGTACGTAAGTGGACCAAAAGGGGATGTAAGTGTACATGTGAATAGCCTGGATTTTCAGTAAGCATAAAATAGCCTAAGTCCTGATGTGGACCTCAGAGAACCCAAGATGGTGAAAATGATGCAGTAGTGAGGCTGGCAGAAGCAAATATAAAAATAAATTCTTTTGCTCGTGCCTTGTATGCCTGAAAACTTTTCCTGCTACTTCCTTCAAATAAGCTTTGGGCCTACAGTCACTGGTAACTGTTATGTCCAGGAAACGAGGAAGTGTTCGGAGAGCTGGATAATTCAGTCTCCAAGTTAAAACCCACAGATGAAATTGCACTGAGGTGAAGTCAGTTTGAGACTAAAATGAGCAGCTTTGACCTTCCTTAAGTTTTCAATGAGATATTTCAGGTAACTTTGAAATGATTGCCATAAAACAAATGCAATATTGCGTGCTAATGATCAAGCTAGCATGTTTCCTACACATTTCAGGTACATTCCTGTCTGTTCCTACACAGACAGGTACATTGTGCTAGCTGAGCACCAGATACTGACAGGAATTACATGATTGCTGATTTGTGGTCATTACAATTCTAAAGAGAATATCTTCTTTTATTTAAGTTATTTTCCACTGGACACTCGCCATTTGAAATTTTGCCATCTATTGCTTAGTAGAAGAACCTCTATTTAATTGCAGAATTCATCTCCTCCTGTAGAAGGATATAGCAAAGATTATCTGGTACTGAGATAGACCTTAGTTCCAACACCAAATTCCTATAACAGTAACACACAGTGTAAATTATTAATCTCAGACTGTATTTTGTATATAATCTAATTTCTAATTGGCTTCACTAAAAATGAGACTTCAAACTCATTTTTAAATAAGGAGAAATTCTCTACAGTGAAAATTTTAGAGCATATTCTTATGTAAGCAAAATTAAACATTATTTCAACAGGGTACTGGGACAGATGCATTGACAATGAAATTAAGGTCACGACTTTGTTACAGGAAAATCCTCTGTGTGACCAAGAAACCCATTAACTTAAATAGCTCAATTTTATTTTATTACAAGTGGGAATATTTTTAAAAGTAGCATTTTGGCAGTGGTACTGCCCAAGTAGCTCAGTCTGATCTGGTCATACAAAACGTGTATTTTAAGAGTGGTAGTGTAATGATAGTCAAAATGGTCTAAAGAGATGAGGGAAAAAAGATTTGCACAAACAGGTGATATTTTTTATCATGATGAATAGACTGACTGCTCAAAAGCCTAAACTTTTAATTTCAACTGTATCAGCTGCTCTAATAAAATATATTGCTCTCCCTGCATCCTGGCTTCTCTTACATTTTCATAGATATTCATCAGGTTTTCCTCAAGCCATGGAAAATATTAATTTTTATGTTCATTACTAATCACAGAAATGTTCTCATTCTAAACAGTTACATCATGGTTAGCAAGCTTTGCCTAAAATACTTTTCTACAAGAACAGGTCTTGAGGGAAAAATGTTCATTTAATGGACAATTGCTATGTACTAATTTAGAACAAATGACCGTTATGAGGATATGAAAACATTTTCTCAAAAAGTAATGTTTTCTCTTGTGAATTATACTCATAATTTTGATCTAATTGTAAATACATTTTTGTTTCTATGGGATTTTATTTATTAAAAACATGAAACTTGCTAATGGGAGTTTATAAGTAGGTTGTAGTATTTTCAGACTCTCTTGAGTTTTGGTTACTGTGGGCCATGCCATAAACGAACGGTATGTTTTTTGATCTCTAGTACTACTAAAAACATTTAGCAAGTCAAAACCAGAAAGCATCAGCTGGTATATGCATAGTTTTGAAGAACTTCATTTTACTTGTGTTTTACTGTGCTTCCTTAGTCATCTGGTCACTATACTGCAGCACCTTCAGGGATGATGTGCTGTGGGGGATATGGGTACATTCCCACAGGTTCTCAAACTTCTGAGCTGTTATTCTGGCTTACCACTAATTCCACTGATCTGCTTGTTTTTTTCAGYAGAAAACAATGGAAAGCCAAACCATACCCAGAGAACATTTTAGGACATATCTGAGTGCATCCACTAACTATCTGACTGTTTCCCTCACCTTATTAGGCATCAAAATAACTCTTTTAGAAGCTCAGAGTTCTGTATCTAACAGGTAGGATAACTCTCCTCAGCTGATCATTGCTCTAGAAAGCAATGCTGTAAATGGTCTAAAATGAAAATTTAGATGGGAGAAAAGCATTTCTACTATTATGATAACAAAGGCAGTTCAGATCACATTAATCACTGTTTCCATAACAGCAATACAAAGCGTTACCCTCCTAGAGCAGGCAGCTAACTGCCTTCTAACTGCATTTCATAAATGGAAGCAGATGAGTGCCATGCTGCTAACAGACTCTTCATAGCCCAGGCTGCCTTTCAGGACCCTGAAATACACAGCCTAGAAAATAGGCTTCCTGGTACCTTTTTCATGACACGTGCTGCTGTAAGTGCATCAGAGGCCTGCCCTGCCTTTTCATGTGAATATATACTCTTGGTTTCAATTTACCAAGGGCATGGTTAGGCTCCAGGGGATCAGGATTCAATAGCTGATATGCAGACTCTGTCCTGAGATTGACTACATTTTAATGGACTTTTTTTCCTTTTCAATGGAGGTAATAGCTCTCACTTAAATGGAGGTATTATCAATTTTGTAGACATAGACAAACAAAGCTGTAGCAAAAGATTTATAGAAGAAAGGGGGAAAAAAAAGCCAGAATGGCTCACCTCCTTATTCAGCAAAATCATATGCCTGCCAAATGCTTCACACTTTCATTTAAACATAGGACAAAATTACATGCCCATCTTATATCCCATTCCAGCTCCACAGTCTCCTCTACTGCGGCTGAAAAACAGCTATGTATGTGTGTATCCTACAAAGATATAGTAAGATACTTCCATGCTCACTGCACTAACTAGCTCTAAGTGGGTTTGCAATTGCTAGAAAAACAATTTTGGAACTTTGAATTTTATGCAAATGTAGATATATAGGTATGAAATCAGAGTGCAGTATCAGCACCTGGTAAATGCTCACCACCTTCAAGAAAACTGTCAGTAGTTAATAATTGACCCAGTGTTTGGAAGAACTCCAGACAGAAAAAAACACAACTGCTGCCTAGTCTGTTTTTGCATGGACATTCTGTGGGTTATGCTCAAACCTATACCACTGATTCTCCTGTATAAAAATGTATTTAGGTATAAGTACTTTTGCTTCTAATTGATTCCACATTGTCCTCTGGCCCTATATATTATCAGACCTCTTCAGCACACACTCAATCTCCAAGCCAGCCTGGCTTTCTGCTCAGCAGGGTCAATCTGTCACCCAGTCAGTTTGATATTGCTTGTTCAAGTCTCGGTCCTGAGTTGGAGAAGATAAGGAGCAACTACAACTCGGCACATGAAGACAGTGTGGTTTCACTAAGGCTGCTTGTTCATCGGGCCTGGCAAATACTTGTGTCAAGGATTATACATAATAGCTGTGTTTATGGGTACCCTGGGCTCTGGATCTTAGTGTTTTGTATAGAAGCTACACACTTGCAAAGATATGAGCTCTTCCTAACACATGCAATGTATAATCAGACTTGAAAACACAGGCTAATCACACTTACTTGTATGCAAGGCACCTGGCGTTCCTAAACAAGATTAGAGCCCTGCTGTACTTGGCCTTATAGAGACCTGCACAGTTCCAAGCAGTTTACCAAGACAAGGCAGACAAGAGGTGAAAGAGGGAACAGTCGGTACACTGTGTGCTTAGACGTGTAATAGATCAGAAAGAACCTCAGATCAGTCCCCAGCCCATTTGCTTAAGCCGGCTCTTACAGATTTTTACATTTATATGTAAGATTTTCTGTTTGCCGAAATTGAATGTAAAAAGCCTGAAAATAGGGTGTATGTGTTGACAGGCTTCTGAAATACCACAGTTACTTCAATTTACAGTTTGTTTCACGACACAGGTCTTTATTATTTCTTGCGTCAAATCCTGTGCTAAAGCAATGCAGGAACATAACCCCCTTGTCCAGAGCACAGAGGCAGTTTCTGCACCCTGTCCTGCAAGCCTTACTCATAGTAGTGACTAGCAGAACTTCAGGGTTAAATTCTTCAGGACTTCCTTTCAATGTGAAATTGGTTTACTTTAGTAAATTTTTGCAAACTGCTCAAATCAGTTCTCAACCCTGAAAGAGGACAAGCTTCTGCTTAGAATTTTGCTAACTGAATGTAGCTGTCAGTGCTGTCTGAGAAAAGGGAAAGCAAAAGGGCCTGTCTTAGCTGCAAATGAAAATGGCCCTTCTGTTGAGACACACATTGTTTAAGGACTTTCTTCTTAATTATTAAGCTTCCTTATTATGCTAGAAATGGGCAACATTTTCAGAACAGTATTGGCCAAGAGGAATATCTATTGCTCATTATATTATATGCTGTTACCCAACAAGGTTTTTTTAGTTCAGTGGAAACAGCAAGGGAAAACTACTCTCCAGAGRCAGGGGAGGGAAGGAGAAATACGCAGCACCATTGGTTCTCACACTGGGAAGAGCTGGCAGTGCAGGAGAAGAACTTGTCCTGCTTGCTGCAATGATGATTAAAGCATTCTGTTGTGTCAGCATATCCTCAGTTTGTTAGTGCTAACTCTCAGCTGGCCATATCCTGCCAGATTTGCAAGCAGAGTCTGCCAAGCCATCTCAACAAAAATGTAGCTTTAAATATTATAAATGATGCTGCATTTTACTGTGGAAATGTTTCCTGAAAAGGCTGTTCCAAAACATCCTTTATTGTTGGGGGAGGGCAGTAAAAGGGGCCTGGGAGAGGCAGGAGGGAGGGAAAGGAACTACTTATAATAGACTTTTTTTTTTTCTTTCTTTCTTTTTTCCTTTGGAGGCCAGAGATTCATTTCATATCATTCTGCAAGACCAAATGGATATATATTTTTTTTTTTCCCAGTGACTATAAAACATTACAGTAATAATTTTGTATGTAAGTTTTGGCAACTAAACGTGGGGTGGGAGGAAGRACAGAGGGCATCTTATTTTATAAAATATTGCAGTGAGGGATTTTGCAATTGATCACTTTGTGAAATCTTTTTGGTAGACATCTGCTTGCTGGAAAAGGAACTCTCTGTTCTTACATTAAATAAAAAAATCACTGAGAGAAAATAAGTCAGTTCACAACAATTATGCAAATTAAATTTGCAGAACCAAGATCACACAGCCTGTCTACATGTCAAATATGCACGCAGACATACATGGAAACACAAAGCTGTTCAAACAAGATTTTCCAATTTTGGCCTACTCGTATAGGTCATTTTAGAAGAACATTATCTCACAAAATTCCTTACTGTGCAACATCAAAATAAAGTAAGTTAGGAGTAGAAGAAACACACACATGCAATTAGAAGTGGATTCTGATAGGACCAATCTATCCCAAAGTGAAATTAATATTTTGGTTATAATTTCTTTGAATCCAGGTTATTCTTGATCTCTCTAATCTAGACTCAGAAGCTATTTAGCTGATCATTTTTCAGCATCTTTTACATGTCCTTTTCCTTAGACTTCACATTTTTTCCTGATATTTTACAAGKTTTTTTTTTGTCAGATTTGATAAGCAATCATATAATAGCTTAAAGTCAAGATACCATTTTATATAAGCTCTTGTACATCCATCTGCTTGATTAAAATCCAGACTGTCTGCATATGCAGTCGGGGGTACAAATGCTAGGTATTTGTAGTTTCTGCATTTTTACAAAAGAATATAAATAAGACAAATAAAGCCATTTCTATGAGAAATTAGTCTTTCAAGGTAATTTTACTTTGCATGATCAGTTCATAGAATAAAATTGTCTGAGATTTACTGCTTATACTTACAGTCCTTTGTGGAAAAGGGTACTGCAAACTTCAGATTATCAAAAACTTCTTTTTTTAAGATAAAAAGTAAGACATATTAAATCCTTACTAAATGAAATTCTTTTAGATTTTGCACCTGCTATTGAAAAAAGTGCAAATGTATAAAAATAATGGAAAACCCAGTCACTGATCCTTCTTTACCTTCATTTCCATGTGAACTCTATAAGAAGTGAGAATCACAACTGCTGCTACTATGCAAAGGTCAATAGCCTGATTGTAGGTATAATTCAAAATTGGTATAGTGCTGTTAAAGTAAATGCATTACCTAATTGAAATGCTACATATGAAATCACAGTCAATGAAATCATATTCAGACTTAAAAACAGATAAGGAGAGCAAGACCAAGGCACTAAGGTGATATCTGGAAGTTATTTGGATAATCTAAGTTCTGAATCTCTGGCACTTTTGGTATCAAGAGATAAAAATCCTGAACTCAGTGTGAATCTTATGCATTGCCATAAACTGAACCTTTCCTTTGCCTTYTGAAGAACATTGCGAGACATTTTCTTATAAGGCGAAATATTAGTACAACGTATTTCCATCTTGCGCTACCATAAAAAAATCATAAGTGGAGATTATACGGTTTAGATATACTGTGAAGGACACTACAGAATATGCAGCTACAGTGTTCATAGGTTGTCTTTCATAGATCTCCAGTCTTCACTGCTTTTCAATTTGTATACAGTAAAGCTGTATACATTAACTAATATCAGGCCTAGAATGTAGCTAGTCAAGTAATATAGGGTTCGATCTAAAACCTTTTGAACACAAGGAAAAATGTATGAATGTAGTTGCTGTTCTCGCTTACCTAAAAATCACTTTTGTATTGTATATGGAGTGAGCTAAGTGCTCCTGGTTTGCATTCAAGCAGTCATACAAAATTTGGAGTTTGGTATAACAGACATGTTCTATGCCAGTTGGCTTCAGTGCTAAAAAATTGTGCACATTTAATTACTAGTATAATCATATCCTTAATCTCTTCTGGTTGTTTCCTCATCACAGATCCCACTTTGTATTTTCAGCCAGATCAGCTCTCCTGAGCATCAGAAAGGCTCTGCTAGCAAAGGAGAAGAGACAATACAAAAGAACTCTAGGTTAAAAAAAAAAAACCAAACTTTTAAAATATTCCTGTCTCTACTCAGTTTTATGATATTTGTTTTCACAGAGCTCTTCTGCCAGCATACAGTTCTAATGAAATCGTTTTCAAAAGAGGACTACTTGTAGAATCAACCTCACATGAATGAAATATCATACAGACTTTTAAGTCTTTCACTATTACTACTCACTCTTAATTAATTTATAAAGAAATACTCATTGTGCCAGCAGGGCAGAGTAGACTTAGAAAGCAAATCTAGACTCAAGTTTTATCAGAAACTTTCCTTGATGACTAGGTTGGCTTTTTGGTATCATGTAAAATGCCTTCCAAAGTGCAACACAGCTCTAAACACCGTTGCAGACATTCGTATTGCTCAAAAAAGGTATCCCTCACTACATAGGTACATTTGGAGATACCTAATACATTTGGAGATGCCTATCCAAATTATGCAGAAAAGACACTTGCAAGGAACAGTAAATGCAGAGCAGAAGTTAGACATTAAAAGCAGTAAAAACACAGACTCTCAGTGCTATTACTGATCATATAGTAGCAACATATTCATGCTCCATGAATATGGACAAGCACAACATGGAACTGTTGCCATCTCTGGGTTAGGCCAGAGTTTTCAGTGATCAAGACACTTCCTCCTGTATCAGCAAGAATCATCCAACTTCTACTTGATGGAATGTGAGGGTTCACCTGTGGGCACTATTCAAACAAGGAGACATGCTTTGCTGAACAAAGCAGAGAATGTGTCCAACTGGTTTTCCTAGAGCAATGTTTCCATAAGAAGGAGCTGCATGAGCAGCTGGCCCTGAGAGCAGGCTAGAAGATGGCTTGTGGCTGCTCCTGCACCCCCAATTCTTTCCATTGTCCCCAGTTCCTGTTCCCTGCATCCGGTCTGTGCCCTGGCTGGGTGTGAGTGTCATTCTTGCTCCAAGTGAGGATAGCTTGGTTAGCAGCCAAGGGGTTGAGGATACAAATTATAATAGCATTTCCTTCCCCAAAACAGTTGTGCCAGAGGATGGGAGCAAGGCAGACCTAGCTGTTCCTGCCTTCAGCAGCTATCCTGAGGTGGTGGCGACCTTAAGGCATCTCAGGAAGGAGCATCTTGCCAATTTGATCCACAGCAAGCATTCTCCCAGCAGCTCCGACTGTGAGAAAGCTAAGCGAGAGTTTATACTGAGCATGAATGCATGAAAAAAAACACTGTTGAGCTGAAAACAAGAATGCTGCTCTGCAAAAGTAAAAATAAATGTAAACCCCAAAATTAGCTTCTATCCTACACTGAGGTAAAAATGAGACAGTTCAAAACGTCCATGAATGTATTACAAAAAGCCCTTCATCTAGAAATGCTTTCCGATGTAGGAAATTTGCTTGGCACATGTGAAAACCCAGTTCCAGATTTTTAGTCTTCTTGAGTCATAACAAGTACTGGAAACTAAGTTTCCTCAGTTCTGGCAAATATTTTAGTCACTGCAGTTAAGTTTATCTCCCTGTCTTTTCTGCTGGACTTCTTCAATTTTGCCTAAATAAATATGCACTGTAAAATACAGTACTCATCTGCAAGGCAGTGTAGGGACTTGACACTTTTGTCTCCTACATCACAGATGAGTGCTTTAACTCACTGGCCTTTCCCTATTCCTTGTTTGATCTTTTTCTCTCTCTCTTACATATAGTCAAATAAATACAAGGTCTGTTTTTCAGAACTGCTGAGTTATAAGCTACTTGAATCTAAATACTTAAATTTAGATTTAGGAGCCAAACTTTAGGCACAGGTTTTGAAATTCTTGTGTAATTCATATTGCGAGATAGTATAGTATGCTATACTACCTATACATGTATACTATACAGTAGCATGCCTAGAGGACACATAACATTCTCCTTTACATTATAAGCAAGCCTAAAATAAGTAGTGGATGGAGCTATTACCCAATCTGTTTCCTCAAAAAAGACAAGACATTCCAAAGTACCCTACAGATTTTTGAAAAAATATCTTGTGCATATTTTTCTTTTCTTTTCAGTAAAATTACAACAGTAAAATGAATGAGTCCCATGCTACAGATCAGACAATGTTTCTTAACAGGCCTTTAAAGCCTGTTGTTACACAAATGCAATTCCCATTGCCAAGAGTAAGCTAATATATTCTTGGCAGGCTTGGTAAGTCTTAAATCACAGACAGTGGGTACATTCTGCTTGAAGTCCAGGGAAGAAAACTGCACTTGGAGAGCTGCATGGTAAAGCAGTTTTTATTCAAAATAAAGTCTATTCTACAATGCCTACACATACAAGACCTCCTCAAGATCAACACACATTTTGCATGCATTAGGACTGCAGAGTACAAGAATGTTGTCATATGATTATATCTTTTGATATAATTTTCTTAGAAATTACCCCATCTGTGTTTTAATGTTGCTGCTATAATTTGAAATGAGCAATTGCATAATGGAGTAAGAGTCAAACAAGTTTTACTGGACATTATGTTTTTAAAATATAATTTCAAAGATAAAATCTCAGCCTCTGAATTCCACCTTTACTGAAGAAAATATTTCTCTACTCAGACCCTTCTCAGCTCTCCAGTTTTACAACAATTTTCACGACCAATCCAATGTGGAAGTTCTGCTCAGAAGTGATCTTTGTGCAAATAGCTCAAAATGCCTCATAACAATCCATATCAGCCAGACTCCCCTCACTGACTGAGGGAATGAGAGCATTGGAGTGTTTAGTCAGTGATTAGTCTGTGGTCATCCAGTAAGCCAGCTGCATAGCAAGTCTCATGCTCAGTACTCTGCCTCTGCAGCAGTATCCCCAAACATTTTCAGAGAAAAAAGGTACTGGTTATCTTATAAAACACCACTGAAAAGATTTCAACTTACAAACAAGCTAAGCTAGAACTGCTAATTTACTTTTCTATTTCCCCCAATTATGTGTATTTGCTTGTGACTATTTTTTTTTTTTTTTTAGTGTTTTTCTGTACTGCTTTATCATACCTTACAGAAGATGAGGGGTGACTGGGCAGCATGTGAAGAAGCAAGACTTGAGCTCACCTCAGCGCAGCGCAGCTGTTTAGTAAGGAGTAAACCAAAAAGAAAACAGCTAACAATATGTTCTCTAAGCAAGGTAATGCTGTTCTCTACCCAATGTAATGCATCAGGTTAATGAGCTGGAGCACAGCATTCAAGCAGAATTAGATAGCACAGGTATTTCCCTACTATACACTAGCTCTAAAATTAAGTGTTCCTTTCCTGTTGGTGCAGGCATTTTAAAGCTACTCATTATGTAAAATGGTAGTTGATATTGCAGTACTCAAGTAGAAAACTAAGCTGGGAAAAAATGGCATAAAAGGAGATAAGAAAAGTTTCTGTATGTTATAACAGAAGTAACTCAAAGATGTTAGAGATTTCAGTACTACGCAAGGAAGATGAGGAAATAACAGAAGACAAAGAAAAAAATGAAATAGTTGTTGATTTCTGTGCTTACACCTTCACAGTAAAAGGTTAATTCCTACCAGATACTTAGAACAATTAAAATTAACAACTGGAATATAGAGAGGAGGAAAAGAAGAGGTTAAAAATGTTCAGATGTGTTAGATATATTCTAGTTAGTGAGCAGTAAGGAAATTTACCCTGGAGTACTGAAGGAAATAGCTGAAAAAATCTGAACCATTAAATGGTTATCTTTAAAAACTCATGGATCATGGAAAACAAGTGAGGTCTCAAAGGACTTAAGAAGGACGCTTTTTTTTTTTCTTCTTCTTCTTAAAGGAAAAAGGAAGATCCAAGAGAATTACAGATTGGTCTGGCCTAAAATTCTCATATGGTTACTGGTTTGTTAAGTAACTAGCAATCTTAAATTATCCAGCTAATAGCAAGATAATAAATAGTCCACATATTTTTGTCAACTTAATTTAACTTCCTTTTTTGACACATCATTAGCCTTATGAATAAGGGTAAAACAGCAGATGATCTGCAACGTGAAAGATGTTACATGAAGTACATGCACAATTGTACAGAACATTCACACAAACAAACTAGGGGAGCACTGAATGAAGCTACAATGGGTGCAGAAATGGATGGAAAAAAGTATCTTTCAGTTTCTTGCTTTCAAACTGAAAAAAATACCATCTGCATCCCCCAAGAGTTTGTCTAGATAGCTACTTCTTTACAATTTTCATTAATGATAACAGAATATACAGMACAGAATATACTTACACTATAGGTAAATGACATTAGAGGGAGATAGAAGCATTCTGAAGAGCAAGATTTTAATTCAATGTGATCTTGAAATACTGGAAGAAAGTACTTGAAATCAATAAATTGAAATTCAGTAAATACGATGTGCAGTAGTACCTGTACAAGAAAAAAATCTAATTATATCATTGCAAACTGGTGAATAACTGACATTGCTGCAGAAATGAGTACCTAGATAACACAAATGATCACAGCAATATGAGCACAGCAATACCATATTCAGTATTATCCATTATAATGATGCTCTTTGCTCTGAGTGTGATGGCTGGATCCTCAAAGGGAGATGGGAAATGCTAAGTTGAAAATATAAAGAGAAACACTTATTAATTTCTCATATAGGGCATGAAGTTCTGTGTAAAGGAAGACCTCTCCTCTTTCCTGACGAAGAAAGCCAGCGGCAAACCAGCCCCTAATACAGTCAGCACAATTGTTTCTTGATGGCATATGAAACATACGTCATCTCTGGCTGGCAGTGAATGCCCCAGATCCAGGGGATAAAGACTGCTACACTCTTTCAAAGGACGTTTTGAAACCAGACTATTGTATTAATCCGTCTCTCCCTTTCTAATATTCTTATACTAACCAGTCTCTTGTGCAAAGCCTACTGTTCCCACGAATTGCTGGAGAGTGAGGACTTGATGTTCAAGAAAAAGCCTCAGGAAATTGCAAAAAGTCTTAAAAGCCACAGTTTGTTTTCATAACATTCTTTTCCTTTTACAGAAGTAATAGATATTTTTTAACATTCTGTCTGATATTTTAGGAGTTAATGCACAGTTGTGATCTAAAAATTGAAGAAAACCTAAACCATGAGACAAMGTAAAAACAGACTGGCTAATGATCAGGACTTAATTTATTCAGAAAAAAAATGTTGTGTAGGTTACATTAATAGGTCCCAGCTTTTTTTCTTGTTTTAGTTGTTTGTTTGTTTGTTTGTTTCCATCTCTTTCTGATGGATTTCTATGTGTGGTATCCCAGTTATCCCTTTCTCTAGCTGTTTTTCTGTTTTCAGGGCAAAAATATGCATGCATAGTATGGAATGCATACGGCTGGAGTTCCTATCACATAGCTTAGACTATCTAGAAGACAGACATCTACAAATAGGACTTTCACTTTGGAGATGATTCTGTGACTCCAGGCTGAAGATGTAACTTTTAGATGGCTAAATAAAGATGAGACAAATCATATCCTAGATGTTCCATATAGTTCCACATGCCACATATGTTTCCAAAAAGTTCCAAGAAACCATCCCAAGGTTGATTTTTGAATTCTCAATATGAAACTAGCTGTAAATCATCTGAAAAGGAAGAGTTTGAGTTTGTAATAGGTGTGATCGGATGATACTTTTCAAGAAAAAGGCTCCATTCCAAAAAAACATGTCACAGTCCTGTCTGAGAGCTGCTTCAGGATGTACCATGTGTGTTACTGAAGCCTCTTCCAAAGAGTTGGGTGCTTAGAACTGGCTGGTCAGGGAGACATTTCTCCTATCTATCTTCAACTGTTGCATTTATTATTAGAGAAAAAGCAACAATACATTAAATGCTTTCTTAATGTTTATTTGTATTAAGCAATTGGAATTGCCATGGGCATAATATGCAATCAGGGCTGGAAGAAGCAGTAATGTTTGCAGACTATGGATGGGTTAGGTGAAAATTTTGAGTGGGTGCATCCAAGAACAGAAGAGTCTACAAGGCAATGTTTCCATTAGTGTTGTGCATGCTACTCAGAAGCGTGGGGAATTGCTCCTTTAGCAGAAAGTACAAAATGCCTTTAGCAGATTGAATTGAGCAACAATTATGACACGATAAGCTGCTGACTGCAAGTGCAACTACAGTGCAGTTACCATGCCTAAAACTGTAAATGCACTAGCTATTTATTAATTATTTTCAAAAAGAGAAATGTTTATTTTATATATATGTCCATACTGTTCTTTCTAGTAAAGATTTATCCATGGAAAGAAACAGCTTACCAAGTAAATGTCATAAAGAAAGTCCTGTCATAACAGGAGTCACAAGTTAATAGTGTTCCATCAAAGTGTGTTTCCTCTCTTTAGCTCAAATGTGGGGTTTTTTGTTTTGTTTTTTTCCATTTCATTGGCAATAGCATTTTCAGACATAGAGCAAAGCCTGTAAAACCCTACCTTTGAGACAGCAAACAGACTATGTTTAATTGCCTGTGTGAATGTGCATTTCTTACAGATTTGCTCATAAAGAGCATGAGACTTTGCAGGAGTGCAGGCTACACCTGTCATTGTACAACAGCATCTGTTACACAAAGATTTATACACTTAACCTCAAATAAACCTAATTCAGGGAAAGGGGAGCTATACAGAAACACTCCTCTACAGTATTCACTCTTTCAAGTCCTCCTACCAAGCCTCATCTATTTTATTCCTTCATTCTATCAGGAAGAGTTTAAGTCTCATAGATCCTGCTTTGGAACATAGAAATGGATTGGAAGATATCTTGGCCCTATATTTCTATTCCTCTACTTCAAAGTGAGAGGTTCAAATCCTTCTCCAACACCTCCATGCCCATTTTTCTTAAATGGCAGCAGCTAGCCTTGGGACACCAAGTGTTCTCTACTGCTGCTTTAAATTCTTGTTCTTTAGAGCAGAACAACTATGTGATTATTAATTTCATCTGGAAGGAGCATGGAAACCAGATAAAATACTCTTGTCTCTAATCCTTTATATTAYTGAATTTTCTATTTTATTCCTTGCCTGTTTTGAAGTAATAAAAATAAAAAAAAAAAATAAATAAACCTGGACTAAAATAGCAGAGGCTGAAGGTCTGGCCTAGTAAGGACCAAAAGTTTTGATTTATATGATAAAATTCAACCCTTCTAAGAGAAGAAAAAACAATGTAAGTAAAGTATCCTTCTTCTGACCAGATGCTATTGAAAATATGTTCCTGAAGTAAACAGAGGAAATAAATGCTTAACAATTTTTCAGATTAGTTACCTTTCAGTTAATCTATTTTTCAGATAATCTATTTTTCAGCTTCTTGTAGATTGGATGAAGCATAATAGCCTATAGAAGAGGGGAACCTCCAATCTTGAGACCAGCTTCTGTAGTCACTCCCAGAAAATATGTTTCATTAATACCCCCACATTGCCCTGGGACCTGTTCTAGAATTTACTAAGACTATACAACATTAGCCACAGTATAGTAGAAAGAGGCAGGTGGAAAAATATTATTTTAATTTTCTGCTATATACTGAATTTTACTACACCCAAAGCAAAGAAGAATTATGAAAAAGATCTTACTTTTTATCTGTCACTTGATTGCTGAACTGTTTAAGTAATTCTCACTACATGTATTTAAAACATATTTTTCCCCACTGCAGTGTGCTCTAGGACTTATTTGGGAACTGGTGTTTACAGAGTTTTGCAAAGCGTAAGTGCCATAGCTGAGTTAGCAAAATTCCTTGGCTTGCTTGTGTAGGATTGAGCATATAGACAAAATATTGGAGTGACAAACAGTAAGCAGAATACCACTGCTTCAAATCCTGCCAAATTGATAGCAGCAGTTCACTACCAAATGATAATAAAATGAAAAATTATCAGCAAGAGAACTTTGTGACTTACAGACTGTACTGGTGCATGCTTATTACTCCATTTGGGGAGTACAGAACTGGGTAAATGTGTAACTACAGTTGAATCAAACCAAATCACTTGGCACTGACCTGGAGAATCTGGACATCTAGAAGGAGCCAGTAACTGATTAACTGAAGAGCAAATGCAGTGCTAAAACAGCACAGAGTGAAGAGAATAGCCTTTTGCTGTACTTGTGACTGTACAGAGCAGCTCTATATTTAACTAAGGTCAAGTATGGTCCTGTGCCTATTCTGAAATAAATAAAACAGAAATGGGCATTATCCCCAAAATTCAATAACTAATGGTTGTTTCCAACAGGTGGAAGGTAAATCCTTGTCCACTGTGTGCACAGTCCTGCCACCCACATCCAAACACACGCTCCTCCATGAGCACCTCTACAGGAAACAAGACGAACATTCAGCACAAAATACTATTTGGACCTTGTATTCACCACACGTGAGCATTTGACCTCTGGTTAACCAACTGAGAATTAATGCAAAGTACTAAATCTCCTTATAAAATCTTGTTTGGACACTCCTCAAATACATGTTCCAGACTACACATGCACACTTTTATCCTTGGTCTGATCCTGAAATTAGGATACTGCAGCATGCATATCTACTGCAAAGAATCTCAATCCCATTTCTCATTTCACGTGATTTAAACATGCAAGGTGCATGCAGCATTTCACAGGCATGATATTTGCTCCTCTCAGCCTGAGAGAAGTCAAACAAAACTCATAAGGGAGAACTCTTCTCCATAAAAATATGAGTGTTTCTATAATTGAAAAAAAAAAGCCCAACATAACAAAACAGAAGTACTTTTAATAAAAGCAAATGCTGCCTTTATTCCATGTTAGATAATTTTCTACTCATTGCAGGATGGAGTAGTTTGTGACAAATGTTCTCATTCTTTTTTGATTTTTAATTGAAATTCCCAGCTGAGATTGGCCTCAAGTCACATGACATTCGTTCTGCTCAAATATACTCAGATGGCAGCAGAAGCCCTACTGAGTCTATTTCCAGGAAGAAAGGAGACCCTGCATGGTTCTTAGGCTAGTCAGAGGGGTGGAAAAGCTCCTGGATACAGCAATGGAGAATTTGCTGAGGCTTTCTGTGTACAAAAAGGTATTGTTCATACTTCTTTTCTCTGTACGTTGCTCATGTTGGAATAGTAGGGTAGTGGCCTTGCCTGGTAGCTGAGAGTGAAAGAAAGGGATGAGCTGAAGAAGGGATAGTGGAGCTTGAGCTTCATGTGAAGGAGAGGCCATATGCCAGTCATCACTGAGAGATAAATAGAAATCTCTGATGCAGTACTGGTTTAAAACAGAAATCACACTGTGAAGATTTTCTTTCTGAACTCTTCAAATTTTCATACTGCCTCTAAAAATACAGAATGAGTTAAGTGTGTAGACTCCCATTCCTGGCCCTTTCTCTGTTCCTGACTGTCTTGACTTTAGACTGATCATTTGACTCCCAGTTGCATCAGTAAACAGGTATGTGTCATTTGAACAGCTTAAACTGGCCAAGCTGCTTTGTGTCCTGGACTCTGTTCTTGCCTTGTTCTTTGCCTGGGAAAAATATCTGTACAATTCTGATTTTTTTTTTTTTTGTGGTTGATAATTGTTTTATGGCTGTCTCTAAGCAGAAAAAGCTTCTCCAGTTATTAAAAAATGAACATACTGAATTTATGGCTAGAGGTTATTCATTTTTTTTGAAGATGAGAACAGTACTGCTTATTCCATGAAATACTTGCTATTTTCCCCAATTTGACAAAATTCTGAAACATTTAAAACTTCTTGTGTAATTATTGCCTGAGACAGCAGTTTTTTCCTACAATTGCTGTTCAATGATAGCTGAGTGCAGGTTTTCTCCTTGTGTAAAATTCAACTGTCTGCTATTAGATCAAAGTTGTTTTGATAAGCAAGCTTTTGAAAATGATAGGTAATAGATGGGGGTTATTTTCAGCCTAGTCTTCTTGGCAAAAGCTACATAGTTTCTACCACAACATCAGGTATGTGCATCTATTCTAGTGCATTTTCATTATTTGGTAGTTTTGCTGAAGTACACTAAAGTTTGCTTGATTTGTGTCCAAAACAAAGTATTTTTCAAGGTATATAACACTTGTGCAAACAAGAGAATAATGCCTGCTTATTGACTCAAAGTTCGGTACAGTTAGCAGCAGCTTGTTTTTCAACATTAGGATTAAGCTCTTTAGGAATTACTGTAATTTAACACAGTATTGTTTATCAAATCTCTTTGTAAATGAAAACAGTCAGTATTGCATTTAGTCAGCTTACCACACTCTCATGGGAACTACAGACATTTGGACCCTGAAAACTTATATATTAGAAGCTGCAGATAATACCACAGCTGAATTGCTGCTGACTATGGACAATTATATACTAGGCAGATGATTTCTGTGGCAGCTTTTAAGCTTTCGTAAGGGGAGAAATCAGATAGCTTCTTGTTGGAGCAAATGATACTTATATAGGATTGTGATAGAGGCATTTTTGAATCCAAATATTGAATTTGGGCTTGAATTTGGGCTGAAGTATGAGGCAGTATGTGTTGATGACAGGAGAGGAAATGAGGGAACAAAATAGCAAGTCTCTTCCCTTTACCTTTTACCTATCATTTTTTATAAACTAGACTATGATGATGAGAATGTAAGTCATCTTATTCTGTGAAACTAAAYACAAAATAAACTAATACATTCTAATTGGCCACAGAGAAGGATTATCTTTTGCAACTCCTCCATGTTGAGTAGTGTGCCTAGAAATTAAAACAAATCTTTGTCAAGCACTTAAGTCAAACCTGTTTACTAATATTATGCAATGTCCTGTCCCATGCCATGGATGACTCAGCATGGCATCATCATATGGCACTAAGACACAGAAAGAAAAGATGCGGGGGAAAAAATAAGATAGATRTCAGATGACACTTTTGCAGAAGCATTTGATTTTGGTCACACAATGTGAACATCAGCATATGCATAAATATTTATGCGAACAGAATGCTTCTGCTATGCTGTGTTCTTGTGCCACAGCATATTCTAAAATTTTATACAGTCTATATCAACAGAGGATCAGACTAGATGACACTGAAGAAAGTTCTTATAGGAAAGCTTTGAAATACTCTTTGCTATTTTAAAATTGATTAAGTTTCAAAAGAGATTTTACAGTAAATAATATCCAGGGCCTATCTTAACTGCTACAAAATGAAAAACATTGCTGCAAAATGTTTCACTTTCTGGGCTCATTTGGGAGAATGGTACTGATGCTGAGCAGCAGTGTGTTCCAGGGAGCAGTGGTGATGGGCAGGACACTCTGATCTGCTTTTTCTGCTCATCCATCATCAAAATGACCAGGGAAAAAACAGTTTGTGTCATTTATCAAGTACTGGCTTCTACTGCTCCCTCATTCAAATTCCTGGTTAATCTAACTAGCCAAAAATCTCTAGGGACATACTTAAAATAATCCTCAGGCTGTAGAAATCTAAGATAATTCTTGCCATGGTGCTACTGGCTAAGAGAGCCTTTCTAAGGTACATGGGCTGTTAAGGATGGTGAAAATGCTAAWATTTCCTTTCTCCATCCAGTGCCTCCACATCTCTCTAACTCCATAATTCCCATAATAAGACTGCTACATAGCTCACACATGCACAAATAGCATTAATTATAACTCCAGAAATATACTTAGCCACATTCCTATCCTTCTACAGCCCACAAATTCTAACGTCCAATTTAAAATATGTGGAATATGGGTTTCTCCCTTAGCATCAGTGGAAAGCTAAAGACAGAGGTATCAGAAATGCTGCTGTCCTCTTAGTAGTGTTAAATAAATCTGAAGCTAAGATGGTTTTACTATTTTTTTGAAACTTATGTTGGTGCAACCTGAGCTTACAATGCTGTAATAGGGCTGTGTTTGAAAAAGGCAACAGAAATTTCACCTCAGGGCTGGATAAAGCCACATGAAGTTAGTGAATAGCAGAGGTTTGGTGCCATCCAAAAAATGGGAAGACCTGCTTGCCCCAGGTGTCCTTCATAGTGCCTTTAAATGAAAGCAATGAGGTAGGGTGACTAAAGGTTCCAGATCAAGAGGTTAGTTTTGAATGCTTCTTCTAAGTGAAGAACTTCATGGGAGGTGGGATAGGAAGCACTGTGTTTGCAAAATGGAACAGGAAATAATAGAACATGATTAAGAAAAAGAAATACAATTTTTTAAAAAATGAAGTAAAACTGAAAGAACACAGAGAAGAACACTTTTTCATGGTTAATTCTATTTCTTGGAACTTTAAAAGAAAATTTAAACTCACATCTATAGTCAAGCTTAAAGCAGCTTTAGTATTTCCAACATTTCTAAYATATGTTCTGTTCACATATACCAGAGTTTCTCAAATCAAGCAATGTCTTTGGAATAATGAATGGTATATACTGTGGGAATGTAGAAACTGTAGGAAAAAAATTACTTTTGTTCCTCTATTTCACCCAACTTTCTCTATCCACTGTTCTTCCTTTGAAAATTCCCTCCTCTATGGCAATCATGTGCAGAGTGACTTGATGTCCCTGAGTCAGTAAGGGGGTGCGGTGGGGGGAAGACCTGAAGGCTGTCAGTTTGGACAACACACACAAGCAGTGACTGTCTCACTTACTACAGGAAAGAGAAAAGCTTGAGAAACAGCTGAATTCTTGGTTGTCTCTTCATGGTGTGTTACTAGGCTGGCTTTATGGGCAGTTCAGCAATCGGAATCAAAGAATTAGGCAACTGGTGTAAACTTTCTTTTCTAAAAGATTTTAGACATTGAAGACCTGGCGAAAAGACTGGATGATGACTTAGATGGGGTTTGCTTTCCAACACAGAGTTCTGTAAAGTTTTTTTTTCTTGATCAGTATAGACTTACATATAATGAAATAAAAAGGTGGAAGCTTTATTTACGAGAAAGCAATTCTTAGTAGGCTTACAGTCCATTTTGCTCCTTATGCTGCTGCTTATGCTTGTGGACACTTTAGTACTGGTTTCATAACCTGAAAGTTCTGGCTGTTTCTGTGAAAAACACCCTGGAATTACTACTACTTACACAGTTTTAACACATAAATTGTACTGTGACTTTTTCTACTTCCTGTTGAAGTGAAGCTTCTGCTCTTCCTAGAACATTGGCTTTGTTCTAAAATCAATGAGCTGTCTGCTACAGAAAATTCTTTCCCCAAAGTTGTTGCAAATGCATAGTAAATTATGAATCCCCTTGGCTTCCATAGGGTAACATGTTCTGATAATGTCACCAAAACATGGTATATCACAGTGCAGCTCAAATGACATTGGATCCTTTTGTTCAATGGCACTAGACAGATAGCAGTGTAATATCTCTGAAGAAAGCTAGTACTTTGGCACCTTCTTTTTGTTTTGGCTATATAACGATAAGATACAGCAGACTCCTGCTTTTCTTACAAAGTCGACATTCACTACCTCCTTTCTTCCCTGATAATTCGAATCAACTAGTTTTGAACAAATTAGCCTCACAGAAATGTTAAGGTTTATCATACCTATTAACTGTTCTCTTCAAATTGCAGTTAGAAGCTTGAGTATAGATATCCTGTTCTGCAAACAGAAATTAGTACATCACAGGTAGTAGGATATGTATATTTAAGTTATTTATGTACATTGCCATTATTTAACTTTGCAGCAAAGTGACAGAGACTAAACAGTTGAGGTTGCCTTGAAATTCTGATATATAAAGCAAACACTGGTGAGATTATGTAGATGATATTTTATGTAGAAGTCTAAATTACAGCTATGAACTTCAGATTCTTCCAAATACTAAGCTTCTAATTTAAAAAAATGAGGAAAATATAACCTGAATAATGTTAAGCCTTACAGTAATGACCATGCATGTGGTTATTGTGTGCATTTTTGAAAAGACTGCATGTATGCAAGCAGCAGAGGAGCAGGGCTGGTACTGGGGGTCTCGGACCACAAATCCAGCCATTTCATTCTGTGCAACAATCTCGGTAGAAGCCACCATGCTGTTGGCAGCTCTGACACCACTGCTGCATCAACAGGCATATTTCTTCCTCAGTCTAAAGTATTCTGGCTTTTTGAGCGGTACTGAGAAAACTATACTGCAATACAAGCCATTCCTGTGTTTCTTGGTTGTTCTGTTATGTTTTTTGGTGATGTTAGTGGTTACCTGTACTTAAAATTTCCATACATAAAAGTGTGTGGAGATGCACAAAACTTAACAGAGTGTGGGTTTCTTTCATCTTTCTGTTCTGGTTTCATTTCACTATATAAGATCAGAAATAACAGAAAATATAAGCAAGAAATTTAAGTTGTGTGAAGATCTGTCATGTTTTAATTGATTTAATAATTCCTCAGTGATGCAAACAAACAATGGTCAGCTCTAGAACTGATGTACAAAATGTGTTCTTGTCACATGAACAGGACCTCCATCTTATCAACTGTCATAGAATGAGCTTTCCTAAAGCACAGAGTCTGGACTTCTCTCATTGCTGATGGTTTAGATTTGTATAGGTGAATAAACAGCAGTTGAATTTTATCTGTATCTTCTAGGTCTCTTTGATTCGCTACAACCTGYGTACAGAGCATGAATATACTTTAGAAAACTTTTTCAAATTCCTACTGCTTACCTAGGAGATCAGAGTACTTCTTATGGACTATCGAGGTTTATGAAAATTTAAAATACATGCTATAGATACTTAGCAGGATGAAGCAGTACATTTGCATTTTAGAAGCTACTATTGCAAAGAATACATAATCATTTCCAAATTTTTGTAAAGGAGTTGCTCTTTTTTCAATTGTTATTGTTTCATATAATTTTTTAAATCCATTAAATTATTATTCTCCTTTGATACCAAAGTATCAATATGATATGTGAAGTGGCATCATCCTCTTTTGCAAATAGAGAAACTGAGGTGCTATTTGGCTAGAGCATATTGAGATGGGGAATAGGACCCAGGTGTCCTTATTTGTAGTCTATTATCCTGCCTGCCCAAACTATGCTGTCCCTAAGTAGTATAATGGAAAGGTGTCAGAAATGTGGCATCTTTGTGAAGATCTATAGGGAAAGTGTATAAACMTTGCATAATAGTCAGTTGCTGCTTTATTTATTACAAGTATTCAAATCCAGCCACAAGACAGTTTTTAATCAGACAGTGTTTACTCAAGGGATCTATACACCCATTGCAAAAATTGATGTAATCAGGCTACAGTCTTGCACAGAATTGTGTTAATAGTTTGTAGTCCCAAGACTTTCCATTAATACACGTGACTGGCTGTCACTGGACTGACAACAGGCTGTCATTGGAAAACCATGCCATTAATATATATAACGTTCTCAAATCCTAAGAGTCTATGATTTTTTTTTTGTATGATTTCCATAGCAAATAACAATTATGAAAGGATTGATATGTATATGATTCAAGACTTCATCATGTACAACAGCAGGCCTAAACTGTGTAAATTAAGTTATACTGACTACGGTTGCTGTGATGGGGAACTCTGCAGATTTTTTTTTTTTTTTTTTCTCCCAGGCACAATCCTGACAAATGTAGCTTCGGTTCTAGAACATGATTCTTTCAGGGTTCTTGCACAAGCCCAAAAGTGTAAAGTTCTTGAGGTCAAATTAATATCTCAATGCCATTATCAATAAATTACGTTCTCAGTAACCCTTGCACAAACCTGTCACCTAGTGACTTTGTATAGGTGTAACTGATTGAAACTCAGTAAATCTGAAGCTTCAGGAGATGAACTGGAATCAGTAGTTCACTTAAGAGTTGTGTTAACCAAAGAGGACAAGTTGGGGGGCAAGAGTGGAAGAGAGGGAAGGCTTTTTAAACTAGTCAGTTGATATGAACAAAGTACAACTCCTGAAAAGAAAGTATGGTGTTTTATTCCTGTTTTCTGAATCAAGTTGGACTTGATTTAAATCAGAGTATCTCAAAGAAGTTATGTATGGATCTCAAGGAACTTCTGAAGCATTAGCTAATTTACTCTTTCAACATTTTTTGAAAGCTAGGTTATATGATAGATGTTGGGTCTGCTCTATAAAGATGTATGAATCCTTTAAGCTGACCATGCCAGAATTATTTTCTCTTACTGTGTTGATTCAACAAGAGAGTAACGGGAGGGAGAAGCAGTAGCTCAGTATAAACTAGAGCTAAGTAAACAGTCTTGGTGGAAACATACCTTTGAAAGCAAAGGAAAATCAGTTATCTAAAAACTGGATCTTTCAATATAAAATAAGGTAATGGGGTGATAGCCTGCTCAGAAAAAAATGCATAAACAGCACAGAAGATGTATAAAAAAAAAATCTAACATTTGGTAAAATAGACACGCTTATAAACTTTTATTTTAAAAGGACAATGTGGTAATAGCTCATCAAGCTTACAAAAGGATGACAAGAACAGTTGCCAGTCACTATCGCTTTTAGATTTATATGCAAGTTGATAGAAAAGAAATWGAAAGTCAACCTGAGTCACAGTGAGAAGGAGGAGGTAACACAAAGAGCTGAAGGGTGCAGTGCTTTAGGTTATCATGCAGATATCTTGATTTTCAGTCCGGTGTCTTAATCTACAGTGTTATCTTTGTGACTAAAAATAAACYTTTACATACAGTAAAGAAAATTGTTTACTGACAGCTGGGCCTGATTTAAGATTTCTTTTTAAAGGAAACATTAGTTGCATTTCTGTGGAAAACACTTAATCAGCAAGCAAGAGTTCCTTTATAACTTCAGCATGTTTAATTCTCCTTCCTTTTACTAAGCACTCTTCCCCTTCAAGCCTCAATAATTTGTTTCCCAACAAAAGACAGAAATAGTTTTAGAACAGCATTTACTAATGTTTACTGTGGCAAAGCATGCTTATAAAATCTTTTTTAATGTGTAACCATTTAACTCCTCTTGGCAAGATAAATTCATGGTGATACAGATATTTTGTAAATATCATACTTATTTTGCATCCCAGTCAGATTATACAAGAAAATGGCATGTGAAATAGACTTGTTTTTGCAAAGTAGTAAGGTATATTAAGCACAAATAGATTTTGATTCTGAATTTTAAGACCAAGTTGAGAGGTTAGTATGTTCTTTAGAGTATGGATGGCAACGATGTGCCCTGAACTCCTGTGAGGGCATTTTTGAGGCCATTAACTGTCCTCTAGGGTAAATGACTCAGCACAAGAGTGATTTCAGTGCCTTTGTTATAAATTCCATAGATTAGTAATATGAAGTTTGCAAAAGTTGTGCTAATTTGAGGCCTGTGAGACTTTCCACTCTATCATTTAGCTTTAAAAATTTATATGTACTGATGTAATATTTGCATTACAGCACTGTTAAGGGTTCAAGTCGGAACAAGACTTTATTGTGCAGCTTTATGGATGCTTTTGAAAACAGTCTCTGCACTGGAAAAGATTAAACCTGAGGCAAGGCACATGTAAATATTATAAGCTAGGTGACAGAAGAAGATAATGGTTTTGTGAGAACCCTTCTATTGCTGTGACAAATATTTAGTTATTTACTCTACAGAGTGTTTTTTTTAAAGGCAGATATATTTAAAATAGTTTTATCATTAACCATTACCAATAGAAAAACTTACAGCTCAAGGTGAAAAGAAATCTAAAGGAGCAGTTTGCAAGAGTCAAGTGTCACAGGCCTTTAGAATCTGATGGAAGAGGAAGAACAACATGTAGAAGTTAAACTCTAACACTTGTTAGAAGAAAATACACAAAATTTCTATTTGATCAATGGCAAAGGGGAAGATAGGTGACATACTATAGCAACGGTTGTGAAAACTAGCTTGGTAAACAACATGACTGCCACGAAGGCTAAAGAGAATGGTGTTCGCAGCCATCGGTATTGGAGATAATAGTTCAGATGTCATGTGTACATGGTCTGTTTCATGTAATGGAGGTCTCTACATGAGTGCAGAATTAGGTTCCAAAAATGCAGCTATGTTTTGAACATGCAAGTAATATGAACATATGCAACACGTAAATAAGAAATATTTGTCTTGGAAACTGCCCCTTCACATTATGGATCAGGTACCACCAGGTAATAATTCTGCGTATATAGGGTACACAATGGTCTGACAAAACAGCAAGTTTTAATCAACTCTTCTAGAAATCCTACATGTGAAAGTCAAAAGAATACATCTAGAACGGACTGACCATGTGAAAGTTGTTCCAGAGCTTAACTGCAGTAAATACACAAGCCTTCTCAGAAGTGTACTCATCAGGGTGCTCTCTGGTTACAGACCATTTTCCTTACTCGAGAGTCAAATCCTTTATCCTGTACCCCAGTGGCATTTTGCAGAACTCTGATTGTCCTGTGGGACTCTGGGAACAATTCAATGAATAGAGTGTATTTATCCACAGATGTAGCTTTCCAGCTGTGACAGGTTGAAGATCATAAGCAATTCAAAAAGCCCTCATTTTGTTGTAATGTTCCAGAATGAATGGAAAACAAGAATGGAAATCTATTCCAAAGAATGGAAATTTCTTAAGAAATACAATAAATGTTGAAAGATGATATAGCTCAGTAAATTATGTGCTGTGTATGGTTTTTCTGCTATTGTCAGGGAAATGATGTGAAAAATGGAGTGCAGAGCAGGCTTTACACACACTACATGCATATATAATTTTCCCAGGACATACCAAATATATGTATATTCTTGTACAGATCTGAAAACTAATACAAGTATCTAGCAGTTAGACTGTTAAGCAGTTTCTTTCTATGCGATGTGAAACTCAATCAGGGCATTAACTGCCCATTAAAGTAGGTTTCATAATATGCTGTACTGTGACAAGATTGTTAGTATTCAAATGCAATCGCCTATACCACTTGGCTGGACTTGGCACCTCCATCGTGTATTTATACGAGAAGGGTCTAAGCAGAAAAACTGTAACTAGGTGTAAATTTTACCATGTGTGAAAATTTTCTTGTAGAAAAGGCTCAATCTGCCTGCTTTAAAGAAAAGCTATAATTTTTTTTTTACCTTCTCATAAATAACATGGAGATGCAATGGAGATAAAAGCACAGTGAAGATGACACACTTCACTTAAACCTTGAGCTAAACACACTAAGGTTAGTTCCAGTGTGTGCTTTTCGGTACTAGCACAATTATATTATGGTAAAGTGCTAGTTTTCTTCCTCCTATTTCAAAACAGTTCAAATGATTATCTATTCCAAGGTGAAAATGGCAGCATTTTGAGCAATAAAAGCAAAATCTGCTTTGAGATGATAGCTTCTGTGTTAGACCATATATTTGCAAGATTTGCAAATAGTAGTAGATTACTACAAGAAATATCACCCTATGGCAAGGTTAGCAGAGATCATTTTCAACCTACAATGCATCCCCTGAGATCTGAAGCATTGTTGATTCATACTGCTTAGAAAGGCCTGAGCAACCAGTTCTACTTTGTATCAGCCTCTTTAATTTGCTCATGTTGCTATTATGGTCTTATTACTAGGTCACTACTTTCAGGGAGCATTGTCATGGTCAGGGTTTATATGGTCATGTCTTAATTCTTAGCATAAAATAGAAAATGATTCTGGATAATCTTCTGTTCCTCCCCCCCCCCACTTCCCTCAGAGATCCAAATCATGCCTTGCCTCTGGAGTGCTCTGTTCTAAATATTGTTTAACTTCCACTAAATAGACTTAGTCTCCTGCTATAAGGACTCCTAGTTTTGTTGAATTATGATACCTACCTTATCATGCAATTCTGAAAGGCCATGTTTGAGTCACACATTCAAGTCATTATGACCAGTCATAGCCACCTGAATTGTGAAAGGTGTTGCCCTGGTGAGTAAACTATTGGTAAACTATTTGAAATCAACAGCTCTGCTATATTACTGGATGAATATGAGGCCATGCATTTTTTAAAGCAGTACTGATGATTCTTGTAATTTTCTCCTGAACATCATTTCCTGACAATCAAGAGATACATACAATCAGTAAAGTCTGGGTTTCAGAGCCTGATGTTAAGCTCTKAAATTTTGGGTTCTATGCCAGAACTCTGTCACGTAGCTAAGACAGGAAAGATGTCTCATCTTCCTCTAATTCCTTGAACTGTAGCAAATGTTCTCAAACTCAAGCCCCAGTAGCCTTCATGAAGCAAATTACACATTCCAGTACAAGTGAGTCTATACATAGCTTTAGAGATGGATGCAGGATTTATTTCCCTACTGTTTAGATTTTTTTTTTTGAGATATTTACCCTTTTTATCTAAAACCTGAATTTCAAACTCTACTGTGCCCACAGCTACAATCATCCTAGGGAATCCAATTGCTGTTTGTACCTTACCCATTGTTTAAATAAGCTCACATCATGTTATAACTGTGTGAAGGGGACTAAGATACTTGACATCATTTTGTCTGTCTTAGAGTGGCAAAACTATCCTATTTTTTTAACATGATTAGGTCAAAATTTGCTGTAGTTACCACAATTGTTACAACAGAACAGGCAAGATCTAAACAGGCTAAAGAATTCTGCAAGAATTGTGAAGATCTTTAAAACCTATTTGTCATGCTCTTTCAAAGGTTCTAGCTTATGTTCTTATAACATAGCCCCTCAGCTTCACATTTTACTTCATGCCAGTGACACTCTTTCTCCTATGGACCCAGTAACAAAGATATGATGAAATTTTAGCCTAATTCTTATGGCTGAGGTACCAAACACAGCAAATGCCCAGCAGGCAATGGGGAAATGAAGAGGGAGGGGAAGAAAGCATTCAATCCACACTTGGGTTCAAAAGGTAGACAGAGGCAATGAACAGAACACAGGAAGGGCAGGGACAAATGAACCGAAGAACTATATAAAGAAGTACAAATGAGACACCAAGCCATTATAAGGTTGCTCCCTTTAGTTTATGATAGGTAATTGTTTGCCTTTTGGTGCTCATAAATGCATTTAAAATAAACAGAACATTTCCTAGTATAGGCCATGGCACTGTGTGTGGGTGTGTTTTTTTTTTTTTTTTTTTTAACTGGTAAAAGTTTTAAGAATACTATAGGAATATTAAGATGCTGACATGTAAAACTCAACAAAAGAGCTACAAACCTTTTCCTGTTATTAAATAACGGAAAGTGAATATTCAGAATTGGGAGATATTCCCTAAGAGGATGTTCTGTCTTCTTTTTGTGTTTAGAAACCTATACACTTTTGGCAGCAAACTGATTTATGTGGTTTATTTCAGTTTATAAAATGTGATGATTTAGGGATTTATCCTAATTTCATTGTTATTTTGTTCTTTTCTCAGTTATGACACATGAACCCACAACAGCAATTAGGATGAGATTACAGACATATTTCAGATAACATGCAAATCCCAATAGGACTGTTTGTGTTTAAAGGTAGACAGTTATCTTAAAATAGAGTCTGATTCAGGAAAGTACCTTAAATGGAAGGACATCGAATTTTCATTTTGTTGCATGATAAAAAACATTCTTTAATATTTTTAAATTTTTTATCCTTGAATCTTTAATATTATAAATGAGGTTAAAAGACTGGAGACAAATTCAGTTTTAGAGATTATATTCACATCTATGGGAAACACATAAATTGCCAGTGCCTTGTTTGCATTTTGTCCCAGAAGTTCAGTCTTAAAATGGTTTGGTACACTCTCTTCTGGTACATTCTGCTCTAGCATTATCTAAAATATATACACTATCCTTACACATAACAAAACTGAAAATATCTGGAAAAATAGAAGTAGCAAAAAAAAAAAGGGCAACAACAAAAAATACCCTATTCTTATTCCTAGAAAGGAATTCAGCCTGGATAAATCATTCTTTAATTCCTTCATTTCAGCTCCTTGAAGTTGCCCAATATTTGTATTTGAACTAAATTATTCATTTCCAGTGTGTTATTAATGAGTGGGCCTACAAATCACAAAAGCATCACAGAGGATATAACTTGTACACTTGTACTCCTGTATGAGACATGTCTGAATGCAAAAAGAATTGTATACAGAAAAACTAGAAACTAAAGTGGGGAATAATAATAATAATAAAAAACCCACTCTTAAAGCATTTTCACAGGATTTATTCCTATCCCTAAAATAAAATAGAGTAATTTAAAAAAGTGTAAGCAAAATGTTAAATCACAGACAGGTAATATTCAATATCTAAAGAGTCTAACAGCCTTACAGGGCCTTTTTATACAAAGAGTGCTAAATTAACAGGTGCAGGATATACAAAGTAAGGGGGGGGGGAAAAAAAGTATTTTGTGCCAGGTTCATGGCATTTTTATACACAGAGCCAGGTATGCAACATAAGCCTATTTGGATTTGCAGTTTTCAAAGGAGAATAGAATTATCATGCATTCTGTACATGGCTACTACACAAATTGCTCAAACGTGGACATCTAGTGGAAACATCTGATTATTACAGGGTGGGGKTTTTTTTTGCAGGAGTGTGTGTCTTGCAGGGGGAATTCCCTAATGGAAATACAAAAAAATGAATTGGACTTTTATAAATCATCTTGCTGGAGCCTGGAGCTTTGTCCCTGCCTTTCACTGACCAATCCATTGTTCAGTTGCCTGAGGTGAAGGTGACAGAGTCAGAACTTGGAGAAATAAAAGCTCTGTGTCATTTAACAACTTACTAGTTGATTAATGAAGCACAAAAGCTAACGAGCCATGAAGGAACAACTGCAATTTCGGAACCACCGAAAGTAAACAGATCTGATACTAGAGCTCAAGGGATGGGCAAAAATCAGAGGTCATAAGTGCTTTTAACTCCCTCTGATACTGCAAGTTCAGACTTTTTGTACAAGTTTCTAGGGGGAGAAGGAAAGTGACAACTAAGGGTGTTGAAACCTTTGATGCAAAGATAATTAATGCTTACATAATTTTCAAATGCACATAGTTAGCAATATAAATCAACAGCTAGATATGAAGATAGATAGAGCCCTCAAGCAATTACATTAATGTTATGGGATATCACAGATGTCAACTCAATCAAATGGCTTTATAAGAATTCCTCATCAAAGTGTGTTTCATCTCCAAAAATACAAAATCATTTTCCATGTCTGAAGTATGCTAATTACATACTATTTTTTCATGTTCTTTTTTCTCATGCTATTCATTTTATTGCTGTCCACTTCAGTATTTCTGACATTATGGGTTAACAGGCAATATTTGTCTGACTTTTTTTTTTTTCCTCCTGTGAAAAACATCTGAAACTAGGCAGAAACTAACCTTGATTTATTTCTTTAATAAACAAAATGAAGATACCACATATTAATAAAAATGAAAAGTATTCCCTAGCTGTTTTTTTCAAGTTTCCAAAAACAGTCCCATATCTCTGTCAAAGTTAATGCAACCAAAATTTCCATGGGAATTTCTGTCAGTCCAGGGAAACTGGAACTGGCTAATGTAAATAACTACAGCCCCATCCTCCAACTGCTGTTCAAATCACCTTTTGAGAAAAAAAAACGGGCTTTATCTTAAAGAAACTGTCATAACATTTCTCTTGGGGACTACAATTGAGCATGGGATAAGAAAACTTTGCAGAAATATTCTGTGGAAACCGGAGAGAGAAATGAATTTAAAGACAGATCATGATTTTGTTTCCATGGGATTCTATGCAAAACTTTTATTTCTTTTGTATGGAATCCAAAATTAACTAAAGACACTACCAGAATAGGTTATTTGTTTACAATTTTATGACTAACTTCCTTGAGAAGACACAAGAAAATGCTACATAGGCAAATAGTTTTACAGACTTCCACTTCTGTTTCTTTTAATAAGGTTAAGAATGTAAAATATATACTTCAACGGTACCTGCCTGTATGTTTTGGCTGAGATAAGTCTGGGAATTAACTTCCAAAGTCCTTACAAAAGTCATCAAATATCCAGCAAACAACTACTTTTGATAACTAAACTCCTCAGAATTTGTCTGCACAGGGCACTTCACTTTATTTTAGTATCAGTGAAGTACAAGCACCCAGAATTTCACTATTCATGGGATTTTTTCCAGGCCTCTAAGCTAAATAAAGTGATGAATGGTAGAATCTTCACAGTATAAAAAAAAAAGATGACATTAGCTGCAAACTTTTACTTAATATGAAATATTGATTAATGTAATATTAAATAAGCTCTCATTGTATTAACAGTATGTATTTCATCTGTATGATTCCAGATGTACTTTGTGGTACAACTTACTGTGGAAGATCACCATGAACTGCAGAAGAGTTGACAGTAATGACTGCAAACAGTAGACCACATAGATTAAGATCTTACTACATATGTGGTCACAGAGAGTTTAATAAGCATGATATTGATGGCACATCCTTCCATCTTAACTATTTTTCAGTTGTACTCCTCAACCACTGAGAGAGAAGAGGTGGTTGGAAAAACTGTATGGCAATATAGAACAGAAGACAGCGACTTCTTCAAAATAAAGACATATTGTTAGTACTAAGTGACTACTATGTATGAATTACTCTTCAGTGCCCCCAAAATAGCACAATTTTACAGGAAATTCTGAGTATGACTGAATAACAAGACAGTGGGAGTCAGGCAATGTACAACTGAAAATTACACAAAAAGGACAACTGTATTAAAGTTTAAAACAGCATATTTCTAGAACTGAAGGATTATAACAAGGTTGTCCTCACCCTGACTTGGAAAGTTGTATCAGCCTTTCAGAAACCTGATATTGGTTTGGATCTTAATTTAATGATTCAATGGAGTGACTCAGATCAATAGAAAAACTATTTGGGTATCAGGAAATGGTAAGCAACAGAGCATTCTTTGCATTAGAAGCAATGATGAGGCACACATAAAATACTGTCTTCTCAAAGACACTGAGAAGTAAAACCTATACAGAACCGGAAATCTCAAAGTCAGTTTGACAAAACCTGCAGGTAAGGCAGTATAGAGTATTGCCATTTCCTGCCGCACTGCAGAGAAATCAACTAAGCTCTTGTCATTCTCTTATTTCCAATTGTTCTACATTTATCTTAACTGTTCTTATAACTGGACATATTACTTCATTTTAAGTACTACCAACGATGCACGGAACTAATAAATTGCTTCATGTGTCTTATATACTCTCTGGTATATAAATTCTAGTATGATACCTTTTTTTCACAATAGCATGGCACTGAAAACTCATGCCCAATTTGTGACTCCCTGGTATCCTGAGGGCAGAGCTGCTGCCTGGTCTTCTCGCTGTTAGCTAGTCATTTGCTGTGTCATCATAAAAGAAAAATCCAGATATTTGTAAAAATGTCTGTATAATTATTGATATGTTAACAAAAAAGATATTGTCATGACTCAAATAATTTGACCTTCAGATAACAACATTTCTGGCTGAAAAACAATCTGGGCTTATAAGCAGAAAAGAAATGGGAACAGATATGTAGTCTGCCTTTTCATTCGAAAAAACATGAGTGTGATTCAATTGATTGGACGTGGCATGCTGTGGTTTCCATCTCAAGGCTGTATGGAGATAATGAGATGTGGAGGAAGGCAACTGACCTATAGCTTTTTTATGTTGTGTCTACTTCTTGTTGTAATGTACACTTCAATGTAATAGGCCTGCATGACAAGAAAATACAGATATATCCATCCCAGATAAACTCTACTTTCATTTAAAAGCAACTTTATTTGGCATACTTTCATGGAATTTGGAAATGAAGTGGTATCTTTGATATTTGCTTGTTTTCACAGCATTACCTAGAATGCTTTAACTCATAGATATTTTAATGGCAGAGCTCTAAGCATTAACTTTAACTTACTAAGGCATTGCAGCATACTTTGGGAACAAGAACGGAACAGGGTCTCTGCTTGAGCCTCAACACCAGGTAAATCAATTAACGTTCAAAACAAATTTACACTCACCAGATACTATGTGCAGTAGACCACTATAGGACATAACTGTAAGAATGCCAACTTATTATTCTCAGGTTTCCTTTGTGATCTTGTAATCACTGTATCTTTCTTGGAGCCTCACAATTCTGGCTGTAAAACACAAATAACAGAAACTCACTATCTCATAAGTCATGTATTTTTAAAGTTTTTCATAAGTGGTTTTATTGATCTATTGCTAACCAGGCAAAATTAAAAAAAAAAAAAAGAAGCTAATGAAATCTAATATGCTTGCTAGGACTACCTACATTTAAAAATGTGCTTGTTTCACACGGAAAATATAGAAGTTTGAACTTCTCCTTTTCAGTTACTGTGTTGCTAGATTATTTCATTTTGAAACAAAGATGTGAGAATTCTGTATGACAAATTCCATTTTTAAATGAGAAAAATAATCCTGCATTTTGAACTCAGATGACCTAGACATTGGTAGTAAGCAGAACTTATTACCACTTCTCTGCACTGCCCACATTTTTTGATTACTCCAAAAATGTGATATTATTTTTGCATGAGTACATTTTTCCCCCGACAGTCTAAAACCATGGGAGCATGGAAAGGGGGTCTTTTGAGATTACAGTACACTAGTGAATTAGCCACAAGCCAGCTAAAGTAAAGGGAAACGCAAACTGGGCTAGTTTGTCTTTCTGGAACTGAAATTTCTTCATCTTCTTTTTGTTTTGATAGTAGACCTTCACAATATAACCTCAAAATAAGAAAAAAAATCCTGTATTGCAGTTGCACTTATAAAGCTGGGGTGAAAAAGACCTAAACTGGTAACAAGGTCAGCATTTATCAAAACAGAGCTGAAAATGGGATGTCTGTTGCTCACAAGCTACTGGGAATGCTCTTCATGTTACTCAGGCAAGTTTGTTTTTTTTTTTAATTACAGTATTTTTTTTCCCTGCCTGAATTCTGCACAATCACAGTATCTCTGTTAACAAGTTGTAAGCAGTATTGCATTATCCTAGGCAGTTGTATGAGTCACTGCAATGTCAAGGACTTGTTAGCCTGCCAAAAACAATTGCTTCCAGCTGAAAATGATTTCTTCCCCTCACCTCCCACAGCTATAAAATTCCACCCACCCCTGTATCTCAAATATCCCTCATTATGAAGCTCATCTTTCATTTCAGGATGGGTGTTCCATTTTTAAAAAAAACATTTTCTCTTACTTTTATTGCTTTTAAATTGCCAGCACAGGATGCTTAGAGGTCTGCAGCCATTTCTGCCACATGGAAACTGGCGGTATCTAGACATAGAGTTGCAGGGTGGAGGATTTTGGGAGGGTCTCTGCAGGATCCAGGCTCTCCCTTTCCTACAGGGTAGGTATTTTGGGGCCCCTCACTGGAACTCTCCACCTTGGGCCTAACGGTAGGCAGGACAGGAGCCTGAGGATGTGAGACTTCCTCTCCACACGGACGTAGGCCCCTTTCTCGATGCGACCCTTGAAAGAACAGCCTGCTGCACCACAGCAGGACACCACTCCCAGCTTCTTCCTCAGCGGGACGGCGCCTCCGCGCCATGAAGAACCTCCTCCGCGACGACTACAGCAACAACCAACCGGTCGCCGAAGGGGCGGGGCCAGGAGAGCAGGGCTCGCGCCGTGCGCACGCGCGCTCACCTCGGGCGGCCTCCTGGCGCGGCGGCGGGTGCGTATGTGCGTGCAGCGAGAGGCAGTCGCTATGGCGACGGGCGGCAAGGCGGGCGCCATGACGGCGGGCGGCGGGACCCGCAACTCGCCCGGCTGATCTCGCACCGCGCCCCGGGGGCGGCCGCTGAACTCGGGCGGGCTGCGGGGGCGGGCGGCGTCGCGGTGGGCCCGGCGGGCGGGGTGGGCGGTGCCGCCCTGATGTCGCCGAGCCGGCGGCCTCACGTGAGGCGGGAGCCGAGTTTAAGGCCAAGCGGGCTTTGCCGCCCTCTGCTGGTGACTGCTGTGCGGCTTCCCTCTCCACAGAGTTCCGTGCTGAAGGAAGGAAGGAAGAGCTGTCAAGCTGCTGCTGTTTCTTAATATTCTTAATGAAATTATTCAAAACAATTTATTCTTTATATCATGGTGCTCT
>PTEX01000011.1:7277693-7320600 GCA_003342815.1 Eudromia elegans | reverse complement strand
TCCAATGATGTAATAAAGATTTTACTTTTTTTTTTTTTTTTTTTTTAGGGCTATTTTGGAAAAGGTATTCTTTCAAGAAGTCGGCCAGTGTACAGCATTTCAGATCCTTTACTGGTTACGAAGTGGCAAGGTAAATTGTCCACATTTCTACTTCCCTCATTGTTCCGAGTATTTTTCATTTTTCCTCAGTTATTAATGATTTTCATTTATAAATTGCACATAAAATACTAATCTCTGTATTAGGTCAGATACTAGATCCAAGTCTGTCTGTCTGTCCTCAGAGACTAAAATAAGATGCCTAGAGAAAAATACACAAACAGGAAAGCATTAGTGCATTCTCCAGCCTACACTGATTTGCTATTTAGGATCTTTGTAAATCAAGGCAGCAGCTTTGGACTTTTCTTCCAGGAACTCCATCTTTTCTTGTTTTGATCCTGAACTTTTTAATGTCCACGAAATTGTGTGGCTAGGGTATGTGAAATTTTGAATCTGTTAGTAGGTAATTACCTGTTACGTGACTGTGATCCACAGAAAGACTGCCATTCATTATCCATCTTCTGAATGACACTTTCTAAGTCTTCATAGACGTGAATGGATTTTTAGCATATTGCTCTGCAATATGCTACTCTTTTTACAAGAAGATGGCAACTCTTTTTATCAGCTGGAGAATAGTAGTGTATTTAGTTGTCTCTCTTGTGTAAGCTCTTCCTTTTTTTTTTCCTTCTGTACTTTTTCTCATTCTGCTGTGTCCCAGAGATTAGAGGGAAACCAAAATAGCACCCAGTTTTGAAGATGATTATTATGCCACAGAATATATCCGTGTTTAAAAAATATAATTATTAAAACAATATATATTTTTTAATACAGGTGCCAACATAGACTTGCCCATAATTGCATCAAAGAAGTAAGTTCTTCTACACTGTTTTTGTCTTTTTTGGAAGAAGGTAATTTTAATCTGTGTTTTATTTCACTGGTTTTCAGTGTGTTGGTTGTATAGATGCTGATGACTTGTTATTTATTTTGTTGTCTTTAGTAGCTGTGTTAGAATTTCATTTTGGGATATAAAGAATATTGTACTAAAATTTTCCATGTTTCAATAACAACAGCTACATTCAACTACCTATAAATTTTGACAGAATGAAGATTAGTACCTTAAACTAATTTTATTATTATTCCTCAGAGATATGGGGATTTTGGTAATACTGAAAATAATTTCTAGTTAGATGTTTATACTGATGTTTTTGCTGTAGCATCGCTGTTTGGAAGGCTTAAAAAAAAATCTGTTCTCAGTTACCTGTGTAATAGATTTAAAAAAAAATGAAACCTTGGTATATAATGTCTTAGTTGGAGTTTTTCATTATGCAAACTCTGCTTCTAGTGTCTTTTCATACGGAGTTTATTCAAGGTTCCAGAAGGAAAATGGAGATTTTGCCTGATAAAGCTCATAGGTTTTGAAGCTGTGTAGTGGTAGCCCTCAATTCATGGTTCCCATGCATGTTCTACACTGGTGCTTGTTGTTACAGAAGTTTGAAACGTCAAAACAAAGTCACAAGAGGCAGCAGAATCTGATATTGAGCAGCCTTAGTCTGTTAATTGTGGCCTGGACTGGAGTTTAATTATGTTGTGCATGCTTGTGCTTTACATAGCACTCTTTTTGGGGTGTATGTTAAGATTTGTTCTGTCAGCTGTGCAGAATCATGTATTTTAAGATGCTTATCTTTAAGATGTTAATTAAAGGATGTTATGTCYTAGAATTTTCTATGTATTTTACTTGTTTACTAGGTACCAGTATCATGTCCAGTGGGCTAAAAGTATTTTGCAAGCGCAAGGATTTGATGACTGTTCAGTTAGCAAAATTCTTGAAAACTACACTAAGCCTCTTGAGTTACCTTGTATGAAAAAAGATGGAGCTGAGCAAACTGGCAATTGTTGCAAAAGAATGGGCCCAAGCACAGAAAATGTAGAGCTTTCTAGACACTCTTCTACAGACACTGGTAATGTATCTCCAAGTCATGAATGTCATAATCAGAAGGAAGRCGACAAGAAAGCCTGCGTGGGAGGAAATCCAGCTCATGATCCTTTGGCCGTGTGTGGCTCTAAAGAACAGGAAACGGTTGACTTACGAGAGAGAGATGAAGTGTCTTGCCAGAGGCACAGTTTTCTTGTGCATTGTGGCTGCAACCCAAAATCCTCTGAGATGGTCACATCGAAAGAATGTGCTCCAGAATATGTATTGGTGCAAGAGGAGGAAGAAAGTAGTTTATGCCCTGAAGATAACTCTACTGGTGAGCAAGAAAACGTAAGGCTAAAGAATATTCTTTTAGAAAGTTTATGTAATCATTGCTACTTYGAGGATTTATTATTTTTTGCAGTTTAAAGATTTAGTAATATAGCACATTTTTTGTTGTAGTCTGTCAAGAAAGAAAAACTAGTATGCAGAAGAAATCCATTCAGGATTTTTGAATATTTACAACTCAGCTTGGAAGAGGTATGTGTCAAATACTGTACAATTTAATTTTCTTTTAACCTGAAAAGCAAGCATTAATATATGCTACCACATAAGTTAATACTATTCCTTAAAGATAAAGTTCTCTTGTGTCTCCTAAATATTTGAATTGTTGTGATGATTAAACTCATTTTAAAAAATCAATTTATTGCATGATAGGGTTTTAAAAAATGTAGTGTCCAGTCCTGAACACTTCAGATTGAACAATTCCACCAATCACAAAGAGGCCAATCATACAAGTTAAGTATTGAAATAGCAGGAATATGTTTTTATATAAAACCTGCTCCAGTTATTCTAAACATATTATGATGTTACATACTATACAATGCCTTCAGCAGTCCTAAGCACGTGTATACTTACAGTGCTATTTTTTCTTGCAATTTAAAGGTTATATAGAGATAAAACTTTATACAGAAATATCACAGGAAGCTTTCAGGACACTTGTTTGTCTTGGCATAAGGATTCTGGTATAAAATGAGATGGAACCTTCCTTCTAGTGTGGAACAGCCTTGATATTAATTAAAATTATTTTTTTTTTCTTTTTCCCCCAGGCCTTTTTCTTAGTGTATGCACTAGGATGCTTAACTATTTATTATGGGGAGGTAAGAGATTTCATTAATTTTTTATTTTGTTCTGAAGGGAATAGTGTTCATTTGGGTATGTTTTGGTTGAGTCTAGATATGTTTGGTCTTAAATTATTGGTGATTAGGGCAATATTATGTATTTTTACTTCTGAAGGAGGGAGTAGCACCGTAATTTGGAAATCTTGCAAACAAAAATGTAATTATCACTACTARTAATGGTCTAAAATTTTATGTTTAGCAAGACAAACACAGACAACTTTATATAGAAGTTATTTTTCTATAGAAGTTGTTGTTTTTGCTTAAGGAAGAAATTAAGTATGTGAGAAACAGTATGGGGAATGCTCTTGCCTTTCCTGAAAAAAGAAAATTCCTTGGCAGTATTAAGCATGCATACATCAAGATATTGTTATATGTAATGACAAAGAGATTGAAATCTATGTGTCTAATTAAGACTCATGAGGTCTGTCTTTAAACAAGAGCTTTACAGAATTCGTTTTGAAACATTTAAATAACTGAATGGAAAKATCAAGTTTCCATCTCTTAGGGTAAGGGTTCCATATTGTATTGCCCAAAGATTATTTTCTTTGCAGTGGGACTGTGATATTTAGTATATGACTCTAATGCATATGACTCTACATGCAGCTTTGAACAAACTGTTCTATAGATGATGTGATATTGTCAGACATTAGCCTTTTGGTGTGGTTTCTAGGAGCCTTTAACTATTTCGAAGCTATGGGAAATCTTCAGTGAAGTGAAGCCCAATTTTAAAACTACATACATGGCGTATCATTACTTCCGCAGTAAGGGATGGGTACCCAAAGTTGGACTGAAGTATGGAACCGATCTCTGTGAGTAGTTCCTTTAAAAACAGAATAGTTTGTGACTGACTGCATTTCAGGTGTAACAGTTGATGCAAGACCCTAGTGCCAAAGACCAGTTCTGCTGTGAAGATCTTTATGACCAGAGTAAACTTTGCTTCTTGACGTTGGCAAAAGGCATATTTGGCTAGACTACAGGTCAGCACTAAAATTAGTTTATGAGCAGAATATAACTTCACATATGCAGCAGCTGAGAAGGTGTATTTAAAGTCATGCCATCTTGCTTCATAAGGTTAATAATTGATACAGGATTGCAATGAAATTCTTCTCTGAAATTTTCCATTTCTGTGCACATCTTCCCTGTGCTGTCAATACAGCGGTCATCGGAATAGTAAGCTCGTATGTGTAACATGTAGATACCAACATCTGTAACTTATGTCATTTACTTATGTCATTTACCACAGTTCAGCTGCAATACATCTGGTGTGCCCTTCAACTTAGAGAAGAAACTTTAAGTGTCTATAGATGGAATTGTGGCAATATTTAAGTGTTTTTGCCCTTTGCCTCTGGAAATATGTGGAAAAAATTGTCCCAAGAAGAAACTCAGTGACTCACTATGATCTTTCATGTGTACTCCAGTGGGGGTTCAATTTCTGTTTTGAAGATAGTATTTAAAGCCTAAGTTTTGCAGGAAAAAAAATCCTCCCTAAATCCTTTTCCTATAGCCTAAGTAACTGGCTGTTCTTTGTCTTCTACCCTGCCACTCCCCTGCCCTCAGTAACCCTGCTGCTTCCATCGGTTTTCTTTATGTTTTCTCCATCTCCACTTGCTAAGGCAGCTTAATTCTGAGCAGAATTCAACAGTCTTGACGTTTTATCTTGTGTAATTACATTTACGAAACACTTTGAAAATACTTTTGGGCATAGTTCCCATGGTACTAACTAAGGCATTTCTCATTTGTTTCAGTGCTGTATCGAAAAGGTCCCCCCTTCTATCATGCAAGGTTTGAAGCTTATGTTCTCTGACTAATTTCTTAGTTTCAAATTAGTAATTTTGTCTCACACAATTTTACTATCTTCCCTAGTTAAGCACATATTATTCTTCACCCAGAATACTTTACCAAATGTATTTCTACATTGTGAATTCATGTTGGGTGGCTTGCAAGAGTTCTTTAAGCAAAATACAAAAGAACATAATTGTATGAATTAATTCATATGATATTAAAACATGAAAACAGTTGAAATAAGTATATTTGATGCTTGGGAAGAATGCACTCAGAAAACTAATCTGATTTAGTAATACTTTTAAAAATCCAAGTTATGGATAATTTCTGTGAGTTGGGGGGAAATCTTAAGAAAAATGTCTTAGGCAATTATAATTACCTTTATTCTTAATTTGTAATTGATTATAAATGTCAGATTGGCATTCATGAGAATGCTACAAAGATCAGAAGGGTGGGGAAGAAAAGTACCAACCAGTGCCTTTATGAGTTCTAGTCCCTTCTATTTTTCTAGTTAGAGCAATAACTTGTTCTACCTTCTGCTGGTTTATTACCTGACCATGATAACCAGAATTGCCACAGATTTTTAGCTTCCAATTCTTAAGTTGCATATTCTTCCTAAAACAGTAGTTTTCTTTCTGTGAGCTGTCTTACTTGCTTTGTTTTCCAGTTACTCTGTCATTGCTGAATTAGTTGATGATAATTTTGAAGGCTCTCTTCGAAGATCACTCAGCTGGAAGTCTTTGTCTGGCTTGAACCGAACAACTGTTAATGCTTCTAAGGTAAGAGGGCAAGATGCTAGTTCTGAAATAGTTCTTGAGTGATAAATATAACAGTTTAGTTATAAAGAAAACAGAATTGGAATAAGACAGGAAAGACAATCTCTGATTCCGGTTTGCAGAACAATGTGTTGCTGATGGATGAACACGAGTTCTGTTTGCAGATATCCAGAGAAATTCTGGAATTTTTATTTTAAAGTTATTTCTCTTCTTGTAGCATCATAAGTTGTGAGGAAAGGAACAGTAGAAAGACTTGAAAGATACTTATTTTTTGTTTGTCACTTTTGTGTTTAAACCTCTCCCAATCTCTCCAGATTTGCTATTCAGTTCTAGATGTGAATGTTTCCAGGTGGTTTCCTTCATGTTTGATCCTCATATGTAATGCTGCTGTTCGCATAGTCATGCCACTCAGGTCTTTTGTTACAATTCTAGCTTCTCATAGCAATGTTTTATGCATTTGATAAGGAAAATGCATATTCACAGATCTCTTCCACCATAGCTCACAGGTGCCATCCTGTAGGAAACTTGGTATCTCTGCCTTTCCAGGTAGTGTAAAGTTGTATGGAAAGAAATGAACTGAAACTCATGATTTGTCTCTGTCAGTGAATATATTCTCCATTTATCAACAGGAACTTATGTTATGCTATTTGATTAGACCATCTGATATGACTGAGAAAGAGATGTGCACACCAGAATGTATGAGAAGAATTAAGGTTCAGGTGAGTAACTATTTCTCTCCTTTGCATATGTAGCTGTACTTTGGGGCAGCTGGAAAGCTAGGTAACTACTGTACTGTTTGTCCTTCTATTGTTGCTGGCTGTCTAGCGTGCTTTCATTTTTGCACATATAACTGCAGTAAAACTATCTTAGATTCCTTTGTGTCCCAAGACATCAAAAATTCCTCACAGGCYTTTTAAAGAGTAAGATTTTCAGATTTAGATTGGGAATATGCTCTTACCGTGAATATAAGCATTTACATGGAAAAGCAGGGAGAAATATGAAGACTCTGAGGTAAATGGATGTTTAACAATGAAGAGAGAAGAGTGTGTAAGAGACCAGCATACTTCAGGGAAATATAATAATCTCCTGAAATTTCTCAGTGGTCAGGTAACATACATAAATCTTTTAGAGGTTTAATCRTCACTCCTCTGTGATTGTAGCTTTTTTCCTCCATCCTCAGCTTCCATAATAACAACCCTTTTTTTATTTCAGGAACTGATTGTAAGTCGGTGGGTTTCTTCTCGTGAGCGCTGTGAGCAAGAAGATACTTAACAGAATCTCTGGGGAAACATATAATCTGTTTAAAACATTTAAAATATAATCTGTTTAAAACATTTGTGAGGAACTACTGCCTCAGAACAGTTTCTATTAATATATTCCAACAGGTGTGCATAAATGCTTTAAAATCAAGGCATATCCTGTTTACTGGACAGAATGCTGTACTGAAAAACATAATTGAACTGTAATAATGCACATGAAGGGAGAAAAGTTAACTGTGACCGAATTCAGTATATGTTGCTGAAACCTAAACTTTTTCTAAACAAGAATGTATCCCAATTAAATGAAATAGCACTAAATTATGAACAAAGAAAATTTTATCTTAATCGTATCCTTCTGTATAGTGTTCAGCAATAATGCATAATAGGTAAAAGTCCTCTAGTGAGATTTTTTTTAAATAAAAACAAATTAAAAAGCTAAAAAGTCCTGATGTTTTATTTCTGAAGTGCCTGCTGTTCATTACAGGTGCAACATTAAATTATTATCTTCTAATACTAAGTATCTATCTTGGTTTGAGGAATAAAGGTACAATGTATGCAAGGAAAAAATGTCATGAACTTTGRACTTCAGCAGCAGGGAGGCACAAAYGCACTTTTAAATATCCATCCAAAAAACAACTCCAACAGTTGGGAAAATAACATTTTGGTTTACTACAGTTGAAATTTCACAGCTCATCTGTTAGAACACTTAATCACAAAGCAATTACAATGTCTAGTGCTAAATATCCTGAGAGAAAACCCTGTATAATGAATTCAAAATATAGAAATATTATATCATATGAACAGTTCCCATACATATTTTCAGTAGTGTGCAAATGGCATGATTTCATTCACATATACAGATTTAGTCTCAATATCAGACAACAGCATGAGTCTTTCCTAAAAGGTAGGTCTATCTATGTTTAATAAACTGCATTTTTAAATGCAGCAACTGGATTCAATATTTTAAACAATGACAGGTGGATGCTTCCTTTTCCTTTTGTAGCTGTTTTAACAGAGGAGATTGTTTTCAGCACTGTTTTTCTTGTTCACGATGGTGAATAATATAGAACTCCTTAGACATTAACTCCTGGTGCAGGGTGATGTATTTGGAAGCTCTCTTTGTCTGTGGGATCACAAATTTCTCTGTGAATTCACTTTTGCTCATGTGCTGCTTCCCTTGTGCAGTCAGCACACTGTTAATAAATGCCAGTGCATATGTGTAGCAATTGTGCTCATGCTCTTCATACCTAAGAGAAATATCTCATTAATAGATGTTAGCACTAATTCTTGTAAATACTTTTTGTGCAGAAGTATATTTTACTGAGCAATATAAAAGTTTATGTTCTCCAAGAACCATCATTACTTGCCTTTAATGACAGTGCTTAAATATGTTTTATATAGAGCAGGCTGTACTTTCAGCAAGGATGCTGGAAACTGACTCTGGCTTTTCTGTTTCTTTGTCTTTGCAAACAAACAAACCTATTTCATGTGAGTCACTAACAGCTTCAGTAATTTATTCCATTGTCTCACTGCACAGTGCTGGTCTTTCCATTGCTTCTGTATAACTGCACTTGATAGAGACCTGGTCAGACTGCTCTGCTCTTTGACTGTTCCTCACAGTAGTTCTGTAATTGCCTCATCCTGTGTCATTCTCCTCTTGTTCTTCTAAAGCCATCCCTGCTTCATTTTGTCARTGCCTCCATGGTCTAATGCTGATACAGCAGATTTTGTATAAGGCCTGCATGTCAGCCCGGAGAATTTACAGAAACATAAACACTTCACAGAGTTGTGCTCAGAGAGGTGTTCTTTAAACAAACACTCTTAACTTAAGGGCCAGTTCAAAAGCTGGTGCTTCCTTGAAGTGCAAGCTGCTTTGTCACCGGCAGGCGTAGTGATGTGGCAGCACTGTTTTGGCTGGGCTGCATAACTTACAGCCCCACCAACAGGCATCACTGTAATGCACAGCCAAAAAGGAACAGAACATTCTGCTTGGGATGTATGTGGAAGCTTTTCTGTATTTATCCAAAACAAAACGCTACAAAGCAGCTAGAAGAGGTGATCTCTGACAATGAGCATATAATCCRGATGTAAGCTCTGAACAAGAATCAACTTTATATCCAAATACACCTAAAACAATTGAGTTCTAGAGCAATTATGGAATTGCGTTTCTAGATTTCTCTACATCTGTAGCCTTTCTTAACATTTCTTTAAGGGTCTGTCTCAGTGATCTTTTTTCCATCAAAAAATAATTTGTTGTTGATGAACACTTCCTAAAATCTTCTATTCTAAGGCCACGAAGTTTCGAGATTACTTAAGAGCTGTTGCTTTGTTAGAAATATGCATTCCAACAGCAAACCTGTGAAGCCTTGGCAGATCCAAACTAAAGCTTTTTTAGTTATTATCCCAGACTAAATCCTCCTATTAAATCCACCTTCTAAGTGGCCTACCTGTGAGGTAGCCAGTTTTCTCCTGCAGAAAATTCCTCTAGGAGCTTATCCCATTGGTGAAGAAGCCCAAACATGTCTGGCTGTACCAGTGGGACACTGATACACTGTTCCCATCCCATTTCATCTCTGTGAATACCCTCTTCGTCATAGTTATATACAATGCCTGAAAAGGAAGAGCAAGAGATAATACTGAAGAATCCAATGTATCTGCTATCCTCTCTGATGAGGCTGCTGATGATTTTACATAGTGCCCTCCTAACTTTTTTTTTCTTTTTTTTAAAATGAAGGAACTGTTCACCCTGGTTTACATGCTTTTTAGTAATAATGAGGATAATTTTAAGGACAGGAAGGTTTATTTTTTTAACTCCCAAACTAGGCAGTTTCTCCATGAAACAACTGCTCCCCAGATCGAGACCTGACAGGAGGAAGCTGCCACACGAGCCTGCGCGGGGAGGTCAGCCCGGAGGGAAGGGGAAGCGAGACCAGCCCTTCGGGCCAGTCCGAGCACGGAACCTCCCGCGCGGGGGACCCGGGGACCCGCAGGGCCCGCCCTGACCCCCGGGCAGCGACCTCGCCCTCCAGCAGCCCGCGCCCCGAGGCCGTTACCGCGGCTGCTGCTGATGCCCACGTGCAGATCGCCCGCCCCGTCGTAGCCCCTGCAAGAGAAGGCGCGGGTCGGTGTCGGTGCCGCTGCCGGTGCCGCTGGCACCCGCAGCCCCGCTCGAGGCGCCCCCCGCCCGCCCCGCGCACCCGAGGAAGGCGGCGCCGCCCGCGGGCCGCAGCAGGAAGGCGCCGCGCTGGCTGTGCCCCCGGCAGAAGGGGCTGGGGAGGCGCACGGGGGCAGCTGGCAGGGCGGCGGCGTGCAGGGGGCGGCCGCACGCGGGACAGCGCTCCGGGACGCGCCGGCAGAAAATGTCGGGCCCGCAGTGCCGTAGCCGCACCACGGCTGCCGCCATCTTGCCACCACTCGGCTCCGCCCGGCCCGGCCCGCCAGCCCCGGGCGCCGCCTCCGCCCGCCCCTATCGTGCAGCTGAGCGGCGCGCTAGACCGCCCCGCTATGGCGCCGCGGTGCGCCGAGGAATAGCGTCCGCCTCCTCAGGCTCGCCAAGGGGCGGGGAGCGCGCGAGGAAACCCCGCGCTCTGCCGGGACTGAGCGGAACCAAGAGCGCGCGGCGCAGGGAGCCGGCCGGGCGGCTGCGACGCGGGGGGGGCCGAGATGAGCACGAAGGAGGTGACCTGCAGGTGAGCGCGGCGCGACGGGCCCGGCCGCGGTCCGGGCGCTCCCGGCGCGGGGCTCGGCCCAGCGGCGCCCTCCGATCCCGACCGCGCCTCCCCGCCCCTGCGGGGTCCCGTCCTGCGGCCTCGCGCCGCCGCCCCGCTGCTCCCGAGTCCTGCTGCCCCCCAGCCCCGCTGCGCCCAAGACCCACGGTTCCCCTGTCCCCGCGTCCCGAGCGCGGCGGAGCTGCCGAGGCCGGGATAACCGGCCTGGCGAGCGAGGGTCGGTGCCGCTGGCTCGTGGCGGCGCCGCGGGCAGAGCGCGGCCGCCCATGACCACCGCGCCCGCAGGTACTTCATGCAGGGAGTCTGCCGCGAGGGCAGCAAGTGCCTCTTCTCGCACGACCTGGCGAGCAGCAAACCCTCCACCGTGTGCAAGTACTACCAGAAGGGCCAGTGCGCCTACGGCAGCCGCTGCAGGTGAGAAAACACTCGCCGGGGGGGTGCGGGCAGCGGGCCCGGAGCTCCAGGGGGTGCGAGATCAGGAAGGATGAGAATTCCAAGCGTGGAAAGGCAGGAAATGGTGTGTTAAATAATGAGGTATTTTATTTTATTTTATTTTATTTTATTTTATTTTATTTTATTTTATTTTATTTTATTTTATTCCCGAAAGTAACCTATGGTTGCAATGCAGTCTGGCTGTATTTTAGCATTATCAGATGTACTGTAGAGATGAAACTTCAGGTTTCAAGTATGTTTTCACTTTTTTTTTTGGTAGTGTTTTAAGGATGGTTAAATGTTAGAAGCAGAAGCTGTGGTGTGTACCGTGTACCTTTGTACAAGAGAATACTTTCCGTGTTCCTGAGGCAGCTGKCCGTGGGCAGCCCTGCAGAAGGGCTGGACTAGCCTTTGTGTTGTGCTGATTGCCTCGGTCGTGGTGCTCGTGAGCATTGCCAGAGCTCTGCGGGATGCTCAGAGCCCTTTCCTAACCTGTGTCCAAATGTCACATCTTCTGTGAGGACACAAAGTTTGTGTCCCTACTTGTGTGGGGAGCATGAGCAATCRCAAAATGTCAGTCATTGCTGCACAGCATTTTGATGTCACTTCTTAGAGAAATGTCCGCAAACCTGTTTGTGCGGGGGCATGAGAGGATCCACTTTAATATGCACATGAATAATACTTCCCAGCCGTGCAGCCTGTCTCTGGAGAGAAAAACACCAGTGAGCGTTGGGAGGCATCCATTTGCTTAGGTGCCTTCAGGAGACCAAAAAACATTGTGGCCTGGCTTCCTTAGCAACTGAGCCGTTGAGTCAATTTCTTGTCAAAACAATCCTTTTTAAACACAGCTCTTTAGGTTGATGTTGTTGAACGAAGGCAGAGGTGTTCGTCGGGGGAAGCTCTCTGCTTCCCCTCTGCCCCAGTTCCATCCTTGTAGCGTCCGCTCTGCCTCTCCCCGCTGGCAGGTATGACCACACGCGGCTGCCCGTGGCGGCAGGGCCGGCGCCTCCTCGACCACCAGCAGCTCCACACGGCCCCCGCGCCGAGCCTGGCGCGCCCGTCATCAGGAGCAAAGTGCGCGAGACCGGCCGGCGCGAGAAGAGGACGCTGGTGCTGCGGGACAGGAGTGAGTGCTGCTCCTTCCACCCCTTAGCCTTGGTGGCAGCTGGGTACTTTTCCAGCTCTAATTAATGTTAATTCCCTGGCAGCCAGAGAGGGGATCTGTGTGTTTCTGACTTCCTGAGGCCCCTTCTCTATAAAGACTTGTGCCTGCCAGTACTTTTTAATCACATCAGTGTTAACTGGCTGGTTTCTAACCTCAACTTGCTTGAGTTTTTCTTACTTGAAATATTTTTCTTCTTCAGGATTCCCTGCCTCTCAGGGTTCTTTTTTTTTGCATATTATTCTCAACACGAAGGTATTTGAGATGAGGAGAACTTGGCTGCATTATGTCAGGGTTTTGCTGTGTCGGGGGATAAGTCACATTTGGGAGCACAAACACAGAGACCTTGCTCTGTGCTCGGCAACCTGGGGTAAGGGAGCCAACCCTGCCCTCACTAAAATGTCTACATACTTTCCCACCCCATTTTCCTGTCTGCATTTGACATGCTGATTGGCCTCGTGTAAATTTGGAGGATTTTTGTCCTGCTTTAAACAGTAGACTGCTGCAAGAAATTTAAAATCAAATTTTGCAGTGGGTAGTTTGATTGCGATAATTTTTGTGATTTGTGAGTGAAAGGGGCCTAGAGAAAATTTCTTCTGAAGAATTTTTTTTCCAAACTAGCAATCACTGAAAAGAAAGTATTTGGGGCTTTATGTGTGACTTTTATGCAGTGCCTTGAGTGGTTCATATTATATTTCTATTTCTTAAGATCTCTGTGGCTCAAATGAAGAAAAGGAGAAATCCAGTGCCACAAGCGATTTGGTATGTTGCAGTGACAAAAATGAGAGCGTGGAAGTGAAGCCCCATTCGTACTTGGAAGCTATTTGCAGCGGGCTGGAAGATCCGGTAGCCGGGGGCCCGTGCGTGGACGGAGAGCAGCTGTGCCCGTACGCTGCGGCAGGCGCCTGCCACTTTGGTGAGCGCTGCCTCTACCTCCACGGAGACGTGTGTGAAATCTGCAACTTGCAAGTGCTTCACCCTTTCGACCAAGAACAGAGGAAGGCTCACGAGATGGTAAAGTTGATATGAACTGATAGTCTTGGTGTTCTTTGTTTCTCCTTTAGTACATTCCTTTCATTGTCACTGTTTTGCAAGGCTTGGGCTGGTGTATGGACCCTAATATCCAGTTACCTGTCTCCATGGCAGATGTGTATGGCGGCGTTTGAGCACGAGATGGAGAAGGCCTTCGCCTTTCAGGCGAGTCAGGACAAAGTCTGCAGCATCTGCATGGAAGTGGTGTATGAAAAGCCGTCAGCCTCCGAGAGGAGGTTTGGGATTCTTTCCAATTGCAACCATACCTACTGTTTGTCCTGCATCCGGCAATGGAGGTGTGCCAAGCAGTTCGAGAATCCCATCATCAAGTAAGTTCAGCTTAATCGGAATGTTTTTTCTGTGGCCTTTGAGATGGACTCACCTGTGTTCTCTGTGTCCAGAAATAAACCTGGTCATAAAAGACTCTGTGGCTTTAACCATTAGCTATTAATAAGATCTGAGCTCAAATTAAAAAAAAAATCCTGGTTCCATGTGTCCAGTTAGGACAGTTTCCTTTAATACCTCTTAAAAATATCTCTAGTTACGAATACCATGACACAAAGGTTGAAAATATTTTCAGTCCTTTGCCAAAATAGACTTTTTGTCACAGACTTTTTGTCACATCCTTCGTCTTAAATGAGGCCTGTGTCCTCTCAGAAGTAACAGAGTTTTGCTTATTTGYCTCACTACATTTAGGTCTTGTCCAGAGTGCCGTGTGATATCGGAGTTTGTCATTCCTAGTGCATACTGGGTAGAAGACCAGGAGAAGAAGAATAAATTGATTGAAGCATTTAAGCAGGGGATGGGGTAAGTTCATTATCTACAAGTACTGTTTATATTGTCCTTTTATATCTTTGCAATTGCTCTGCAAAGTTCTGTCATTATTGTAGATTTGTGGATGAGAAGTTATTCTAATCTGTTGTGGTCTAAAATGTTGAGACTATTTCAGTCCAGTGGCTGAAGTTGGATTTACATGTTTTCTGCTGTCTGGAATACCAGGCTTTTCTGTAACTAAGAGAAGCAAATATGGAAGGAAAATACCTTTTTTTTTTTTTTTTTCTTATTTTTTTATAATGCTAGTCTCTTGGAAATATAGGATAGTACTTCATAGAGCTGTTGTAATTTCTGCTCGAACTGGGAAAAAAAAGTATTGCATGAATTAATTTCCTTTATTGTCTAATAAAGATCTGTCTGGTTATTGGAGCATTGGAAAGTTGTGCTAAGGGATAGTTCTAGCAGGGCTTTGCACATCTCTGCTTGCCTGGAATATGTAAAGATCCGTTAGCTCACAAGGCAGTAAGATACCATTATTTCTCTTATTGCCCATTCCTTTTAGTGATAAGCAAGTAGGGTATTTGTTTAGTGCTTGAACTGAGCTGGTCATGACTATTTTTCAAAAGGCTGTGTGGCTTTATTCTCTGATGCGAAGTGACCCTTTAAACTTGCTATTTGGAGGGGCTCTTACGGAACAAATATGCATAGCTCAGATCTGTGCTTAGCTGTTGTCACTAGTGTTTATGCTGCTTGGAAATCTCAAAGTTTCTAAAGTTGCATTGTAACCTAGCAGAAAAAAATGCTAAAAGTATTACTCAAAAGGAAGTGTTAATTCAGCCTGGTTTTATCTTACATGGAGGAAAAACATTTGAATAGTATCCCTCTAAGAATAAGGACATTTGGATTTATTTCTATTTCTAATATTTCTAATATCTCATCCCCTCTTGCATTGTTGTAAATTATTAAAAACTGTGAAAGTAATGGTTTCTGAGTTCAAAGTTTAGTAGTTTTGAAATGTCCATGTTCTAAATAAGGTAGCCTTTTTTGGGGTGTTTGGTTCGAATGGCAAGCAGTGCTACGATTTGAATTTTGGGCTTTGTCATACTTCTACATAAAAGAAGGAATTGGGTTAAAGAAGGAATTGGGTTAAATAAAATGCTTTATTGCTTGTGCCTTTTTTTTTTTTTTTTTTTTTTTTTTTTTNCTTAAGTGCAATAATGTGCTGAGCTCTATGGCCAGAACTATAGGGAAGAAATGCTAGAAAAATAGCAAGAAACTTGTTCCTTTTGATGAAAATGCATCTCTGTGCAGCATAGGTAGCATCCATTAGTTAAGTTTTTAGACCTTAAGTGCTGCTTGTGTAGTCCTTTGTTCACTTTTAATTACTGTTTCCATTTATTCTGACTGACATCAGAGAAGAGCGGTGCAAAAGTATTCTTGGTGTTAACAGGAGCAGCACCCTGCAGCGCTAAGTAAGGACAAGATAAGCAGCTAGGGATTTATGCCTGCACCAAGGGACCCTGAACTTCTTTCTTGTTACCTGAAGGCCTAACTCTCTGTTCTAATCAAATTAGGAAAAAAGCGTGCAAGTACTTTGAACAAGGAAAGGGAACTTGCCCATTTGGAGGAAAGTGTCTTTACCTTCATGCTTATCCGGACGGGAGGCGAGCTGAACCAGARAAGCCAAGGAAACAGCTCAGCTCCGAGGGGACTGTGCGGGTAAGGGAATACTCAAATCAAGTGTAATTAAAAACACTCTTAAGAGTATGRAATCTTAGTTCTCCTAGACTATGCTTTGTATGAAACATTTAAGAAGTCAAAAAAAAAAAGGTGGGGGGGGGAGAGGGGAACTCAACTTTTTGTTAAGGAGGGGAGAAGTTACCTCTCATTTAGTAAAAAAAAAAGTTGGTTTTTGTTTTTAAAACTTTTTTTTGCAAAGGAATTCCACAGTTTTAGCTTTCACCTGTAGGATTAAAACTGATCTCATTTAACTGCAGACAGCTGTCTGTGACCAGCTAAAGTGGTTAAAGCCCTTTCAGTTATTTGCTATTGCTTGGCCACTGTTCTGAGTGATCAAGGCTGGCTTAATATTTTAAGAATTGTTAAATATAGCTCACTAGTATTAGTTAGTTTGACCTAAACTATTATTCATATTGTAACATTAAATAGCGTGATTGTCACCTTAAATTATCTGCAAGCAGGGCAGGTGTTAGTAAAACTATAAAGCTCAGTTTACACTATTATTTAACTCTGGACATGAGGTTTTTTTAATGAAGCAATGATACAGCAAAGTATTTTGTTTAAATTGGGGCAAGCACTGGTTCATATTAAATGAGACTTTGTTCTATTCCAGTTCTTCAATTCTGTTCGCCTCTGGGACTTTATTGAAGACAGAGAAAGTAGGACTGTTTCCAGCGCAGACGATGAAGTAACAGAACTGGGAGAACTTTTCATGCACCTTTCTGGGGCTGATGAGGATTCTGCTACTTCTCAATAAAAAGAGCAAAAGGTGCTTTCATGAACAGCAATCCAACCATCTATTTACTTTTTACAGCACAGATGGAATGAATGTGCCCTGTGGTTTACTTTTAGAGTCCTGGTAAATCTTTCAAACAACTTTTAAAATATATCTTAGAATTTTTGTTGCCATACAAAACCTAAATTGATTGCATGGAAAAATTCCTTAATCCCACAAGGGTGTTGTCTTTCTTTGGCCTAACATGCTGTGTTGTATGTTGAGTGATAGTGTAAATATAGTTCCTCTTTTATCCTTTCAAGCTTGAACTGTTGAAAAACTTGCTAAATCTGCTTTGGATTTTTTGTTTGGATTATTTTTCCTTCCTAAGTCAATTAAAGTATATCTAGGAGAATCCAGTAGAAATAATAGTGAGTTTAGCTTTCTCACCAGGAGACTTAAATGCCTAATACATTATACCTTAACGTACCTTAGTAGAAGGAAAAAGCTTACTGTATTTTACAGTGAAGCCTGACTCTCAAAGACTTCATGTCCTACCATTGTTTTATCTTAATTATTTTATCTTAATTGAGGATGGGTCCCTTAGAGCATTTGTTATAAATACAACTATACTAGTTAATATATACAGGCAGAACAGAAGAACTGGCACTGAAATCACCACATACAGCAGAATTAAGTTACAATACTGATCAGGTTTTTAGAAATACATATTGGGTGAATGAATAACTTTAAATATTCATTACAATGGTAATATTTACATTTTTGTTCAGTTTAATGAGTTGAAATGTATAACGTGTAGGAAAACCTTGGTTTGGGTTACATGAAGTAGCCAAAATTAAATGAAGCAATCAAAATATTTTGAGCTGTCAATGACCTTATAGTTTGCAACTGTACAAAATAAATCATTTCAGTTATAGGAGAAGCAGTTAGTTTTTACTGTTGCTTATTGTAACTGTGTGGGTGATAGGTGCTTAGGCTTTTCCTTCTCTATGTGTTTGAAATATATGAAGGTATCTGTCTTTCTGAAACTGTTTTACTCTAAATAGCTCCATTTTTCTGTGTCCCTGATCCCCAGGCACAACCAGCAGGCACTGTTAATACACAACAGGTGAAGGTTCAATTATTGTCCAGAGTTAACTGATTATGAGATGCATACCTGGAAAGGTTGCTTGTCTGCACAGGGCACGTTAAAAGACTCGAACATCTCAGAAAGCTTGATTATTGAGGAGACAAATTCTTTGCATTGTGGGGGGGAAAAAAAGTGTATTTAAAGGAGTAAGATGTATTGCTGCCAAGAGGGAGATTTGGATGAACATTCAAGAATTCTTGCCCAGGCATTATTTTCTACCTCAAAATACTTATACCACTTAGCCTCCCCCCTGGAGCTTATTTCTAGCCTGCACAATTGTTTTGAAGAGTATTCCCAGTAGCAAACCTGGGGGGCTAGAATAGGGGTTTGTAAAGTACTCAATGAGGGGCATATTCTTTATCTTACAGCTAAACAGGGCACTTTCTAATTTACCTTAAGGATTTACTTTTCCTTAAGGAAAGACACAAACCAGGTAACGATAGCTTGAAATGGAAAAAAAATATGCCTTTAATGTTTTTCCCTAGGCAGTTTTGAAAAACAAGTTAAGTTTTATAAGAGCAATATGGCTTAGAAAATGAGACCATTTAAATTTGTTATTTAACAGCTTTCATCTATTTAAGCTGGCATCCCATACTGGTGAAAATTAATCTTCTTACTTTCACCAAAAGTATTTAAAGAGCTATATAACCTGTTTTAAAAATTGAGAGATAATATACTTTTTAAAATTCAAAGTGCTTTCCAATTCTTTTTTCCCTTTAAAAATAGTCACATTAAAGTGATGGTAAAGTGAGACATAAAAGGAGTTTAGAGAGGGCTGCAGTTAAAATTATCAAGAATGTCATTCAATCACATAGACAGCGCTATGAACACAGGTTTCCTCAATATAGTTTTTAGCATACAAATTTTATGGTCACACTATTATCTCAGAGTTAATATTCTGCCTTGCTATCTAATTTCATACTAAGCTTTGTCCTAACATTTATTCTGAGGACAAAGAGTCTACATGTAATTTTTAAGTACCTTTCATGCTTAATTTGCTTGATTGCTTGAAGTTCTTCACTTTCATTCAAATTGCTTCGTACTTTTTTCCCTCTTTTTTTTTCCCCCCCTTAACTTGCTGCAAATTTAGAAATTGAGATCACTATTGTGACTCTGTTAAAGGCAGTTGAGAATTGCAGATGCAAGTGAGCGAAAGTCACACCAACAATCCCTATTTTGCCCAACAAATTTTAGAATAGGCTCAGGTAACAGTGGTTACAGGCATAATTTCTATTCCCTCATTAAACTGCAGCAACATATGAGGATAGCAGCCCCACACACAGTGAGACACATAAAATCCCAAGCTTCCGGTCCAAAAATGGAAACTTGGGCTTCTATTCCCTCTCTATTGAACATACTTAAACAGAATGGTATTAAACAGGAGTTATTAAACCACCTATTTTCTATCAACCTTAGGCATGATAAAACATTATCTTCTAGGTAGATAAAAGAACAGATTTTTGGAAGATGAAATGCAGAGCAAAAACAGTGCAGTTATTTAACTTGACAGTTCATTAATTTACATATCTTAAATTAGATGCTGCTGTAAGATTATGATAGTACAGTAAGAACCATCTTGTAATGAAAGCGATTGGATTGACAAGTCATATCAAGTGTGATTTTATAGGAAACTGCTAATATATAACCTAGTAACTTTTAAAAAATATTCAGAACATCCTTTTCTGAATTTTTTTAAACTAATTCTATACAAATGATGACACTGTATCTTAAACCTAAAATTTAATTTATTTTATTAAAATAAGATAATCAGAGGAACCTTGGCTTACAATAAATGCATTTTCTCAGGAGCAATAAAAACAAAATTAAAACCCAAATCAGCAAGAAAAACTGCATATGCTCAGTTTCCTCTTGATAGTGCATCTCTCTGACGACAGCTTCAGATGGGATGAAGACTATGCTCATTTTGCAGAAGTATATTGATAATGTTAATCAGCTTTTTTCAGCCACAAAAGCCCCTCTTTCTGCACTTAACACCTCACTGGGCTGTAAGAAACAAGTCAATAGTACCAAAATAAGCTGCTTAAGTTACTGAAGATGACCATAGCAAGATTGGCTAGCTTCCTTCTCTGAGCAGTACAGTTTAGAATATATTCCATTCCTTTGCAAGAGTTTTTCTTCTATGTGCAAAACAATTGCTAAACTATTGTGTTGAATTAGCGTTTTAACTTATTTCATTGGCTTGATGAAAGCTCTTAGGCAGGAGCTGATTTCCAGAAAGTGGGTGTTTTTTTTTTTTTTTTTTTTTTTTTTTCCTCTTCCCTCAAGTCTGGTTTGCAGATACTCTTTTCAGGCAAAACTTACCCAACTTAGAGTGACATGGCATGGAACAATCAAAGAACACCATAATGCATTATCTTTCCTCAAATATCAAGTCAAGCCATCCTTGCTATAAAAATACCAGTTTATCAACAGATTCAAATCAATCCAGAAAAACTGCCAAAGAAACATCCATTTCTTCCGGGTATGGGAAAAATAAGGCTCAAGTGCATCTATTAAAAAAATAGTAATAGATCTCTTGATTATAGTCTGTTAACTCTATCCCAGTAAAAGAAACYGTAGAAAAAGGCAAGGTGGAGCAGTGTCCTGCAGGATAAGAACTGCAGAAATCCTTAGCAGCTTTTTCTTAAAACTGGGATGCAGATAATCCTGCTGGCACTGATCCTGTACACTGAGGCGTTGAAAGCAACTTCTGTTATTTCTGTTCCTTTCCTGTTACTGGGGAGAACCAGGGGAGGAGAGCACRATCCTAAAAAACAGGTAGTCTCGTTGATGTTAGTGTGCAAGAATTTATGTCCTCTGTGTGCGCTGCACGATGCAGAGATGGTTCAGAAGCACTGCGGTTGATTTTGGGTAAAGAATGTTGCAACAATTCAATGGAAGACAGTATCTGAGGAAAACAAAAGTGAAGAAAAGTCTTGTTAAAAACATCTACTTGAAAAGCCTTTTTAGTCTTGAATCTTATAATTTGTGGCTTTAAGCATCTCTCAAAAGCAGAAATACACTATTTGGAGGCATTTAAAATGATATTCCATCAATACGCTAGTTTGAGCAATCATAGTGTGCTATGTCATTCCTAGGAAAAGGCTCATTACATCTCAGAGGATGGGAAAATACTTCCATCTACACCATGATCAAATAGCAAGAATCTATACAAGTCTCCAGGACAGTAACAGGGAAAGAACTGCACAATCTCTCCCAAAGACTTACTGTTTAGAAAACAAAATTTAGAGAGAACCTTTTAAACAGCAGGAAAAAAATATATACTTGATTGTAACAGATACAGGATTTTTTTTTTTTTTYCCCCCAAATCTACTGATACTTAATTTTAGGTATTTAGTGAATACAAGAAAGTACCGTCATCTTTGCATGGGCAAGATAAGGTAAAGTATCCTGTATAAACATACTGAAAACTGCAAGATCCAGTTAGATTCCCCAATGGATTTTGATTGCTTTTCAGGTTGTGAGGAAGAAAATTGGGAATGGTCACTTGTGTCCCTTAATACTGGACTAAAATAAAAGAGATATAAAGACACCCTTTTTTAACTTGCCCTTTAAATGGGTCAGCTGGTTGCACTGTATTGCTGCATCTACTTTCATTTTCTAAAGTGACTCTTGTATCTATCTAGAATGGTTCATAAGCTAATGGCTATTAATAAAATACTTTGAAACTACCACAGGCTTACTTAGTGACAAAACACTTACTTGTGGAAACAAAGGTCGTTCCTCCCTAACTTTCTTCAAGCAATCTGCTACAAGCCTCTTCATTGCTTTGGGGCAGTTCTTGTACAGTTTACTGAGGTCTGGAGAGGCATACCCTCGGCCAACCATGAATATAATCTGAAAAATAACAAAGTAGTAGTAAAACCACCAAAGTTGTAAAAATTGTTTCATTGAGTAATGATCTTTAATGTCTCAAAGGGATTAAATATGAGTACCAAAGGCACATGCATAGGTTAGGCCTTGTAGAGTTGTCTAAGTTAAATAAAGTAACAGTCCTGCTTTTGTATAACACAGGACATGATTCAATCTACATGACACTATGTAGCTTATAAAATTCAGCAAGTGAAGGTATCTCAAATTCATAATACTGACAAATGTCACTCAAACAGAAACCAGCCACCAACCAATTTGGCATGACAGCTCAATCTGTCAGCACAACAGTATTATCAGTAAAATACCTTGAGAGGACAGATGCTAGCAAGCTGAAGGAGATCATCATAGCTAATGCAGCATGAAGTTTTGTTTGTTTGTTTTTTCTTAGCTTTAAGAGGGTTTTTTTTTTTGTTTTGTTTTTTTTTTTTTTTTGAGAGCACCAGTAAACTTTTTTTTGTGCGTATGTTGGAAAATACATTCTCTTTTCTCTGAGTCAAAGTTATCAGAATTATTATTTATAATATTTATAATAATTATATTTTCATCAGACTTTGTTACCTTAACAGTTGATGACACAATACTGATAAGACTATCAATGCCAAATAACTCTGTCATTGTTTTTTCTTGCAACATCTAATGTGTCCATAAAGTTAATTCAGTGTTACCAAGTTGCTAAATAAGGTCTTAAATATAGTTCTACAGGAAATAATCTATCCTTCCCAGAAAAACTTATTTGAATAGCAAGCGTAATGTTTTGCAGTGGTAATGATCATTAAAACTAACATATGATTTCACTATTATAAATACTATTTCCCCAATTTGCAGATAACCTGTCCAATAACAAAAACTAGCCTAACAGAATGGGCCTCTCTTGCCTGGAATAATAGAAACATGCAAGGCATCCTACAAACTAAACTCTAGCATTTTTTCCCACACTGTTTTTATTATTAGATCTCTGTTAATTTAAAAAAAAAAAAAAAAAAATTAAGATCACCAAGGATCAGTAAAGTGGATCAAAAGGATCTACTTTAAGTCCATGCCCTGGAAAAGAAAAGCTTCAGTGCTTAGTTCTACACCTGCTAGGCAAAAGCATTTGATGGAGTAGAACAGCTGAGGTTTCAATCTTTATTGTATTTCTTTAAAATTATCTGTTAACTGGCATATTAAGAATAAAACCTAGTAATCAATAATTCACACAAACTGACACAAAATGCTAAGTAGTCTAATAAAAGCTATTGTTTTCCTTTTCACTTACTAAAACGCACAGAATCCAACTTTGCTTTTTTTTTTTTGAAAGTAGAACTCTCAACATCAAAAAGGAAATTTTATATAACAGCTAATATATAAAATACCAAGATTTTGCTGATTTATCAAAAGCTTTAAACAGTAAATAGATTAATAGAGCACTTGAAATATTTTCAATAAATTATTCTTACCTGATCTCTGTTGTTTATATGGGAGTATGGCAACTCTCCAGTCATTAGCTCATATAATACTATTCCATAGGAGTAGACATCTGACTGAAAACTGAATGGGTTACTGTCCTGCATCCGTATTACTTCTGGTGCCTTTAGAAGAAGAAAATTAAAAGCAAGATTAACAGAACCTGGAAACATAATGGACAAGAGAGGTAGAATGGAAACCAGAGAGAGGGAACGCAACTGAAAATTAGTCAACTGACACTGACAAGTTTTATGGCTGTAGAAAAGCTCAGTCAGCGCTATTCCACATTTTATAAACACAACATAGTTGGGAGCAAACCAACAAACTCTTTCAACTCGTCTCTGTCTTATAATTCCTGGAATAAAAGTATACATAACACGAACAGCATATATTAACAGTAATTATGATTTAAAGCTTTTACAAATATAGTGAGTTACTGCCTTCACCTGCCAAATATGTATTAGCAAAAGAAACAAAATTTAAAGCAGTAAAACACTTCTCTCACCATCCACAAGACTGAACCAGTGGGCTGTTCCACCTGTTGAGATCCACTCCACCTGGATTTTACAGTTGCCAGACCAAAGTCTCCTATTTTCACTGTGAGACCTTCATGAAGAAATATATCTAAATATTTGTTAAAGAAATTCTGTAGAAATTTCCATTTATGGAGCTAGCTCAATAGATACTGCATAGCAGTTTCAAAAGTAGAAATTTTCAAAAGGTAAAAAAACATCAGTTTACATAATTTTTACTCCATTTATATTAATAAATTCCTATCTTTGCAAGAAATACATTGGTAAAGCCTCAKTTTTGCCAAATTTACATTAAGGTTTTTGGCTGTACTTCTGCTAAAATCATTGTCTGACAGAATTTCAAATAATTAAAAATACAGAAAGCAGTAACAAAAAGACACGTCTGCCTACACAAAAGTATGCATTCACCCCATCAAGCAAAGAGTGCAGCTTCTGTTCAACACTGTGGTTGTATAATAGAAATATATTGCATAATACCAATAGATTAAAACGGTCCAATTCTGAAGTACCACCATTGCACATCTTTATTCCCTTTTAAAAACAACAATAAGGAAAGTAGTATGCAAGTTTGGTGAAGTTGCAAACATTGGAAATAGGTATTTCAATCCCACAAGAGCACTCCATATTAATGAACAATCAATCACACTCATGTTAAAGGAAATATGATGAAGTTAGAAAAGGATACTGTTGGATTTCATATCTCTGTGGATGATATTCTTTGCATGTAAATAGCTGTGGGGAGGAAAAAAAAGCAGAAAAGTGCTATAACACAGGTTGCATATATATATGTGTGTATATATATATATACACATATATATATATATATTTAATTTACTGATAGAGACCATGTCAGTTCATGATATGCTGTATTTTCATTGCTGTCTTGCTTTAGTCAATTTACAGGATGAGCCTAGTTTGGGGAAAAGAGAAATGTAGCAAGCACTAGCTCCCTGCAAAGCCCCTGTCCTGCACGTTACAGCAGGGAGGAAGCTCTGCAAAAAGGAACTGTAGAAAAACAGAGGAACATTAGGGTTATGCAACTCCATAATGCTCTGGAGAGCTGAATTCTGTCCTGTTACTAATAGAGTTTGTAAGGGTCACTTTTCACAAACTGTTTTCATTTACAGTAATAATATACATTACTATTTTTTGGGTGTCTGATTAAAATCCTGGCTTCTGATCTACAGAAAGGATGAGTACTGACAGCTTCAGCAAATGTCAGCATCTTCAATGCCTTAAATATCATAAGGAGAAAAGTTCTGTAGGAGAAATTGGATGGTTACTATCTTAGCAGAGGTGTCTAGAGCATGTTTTAAGAAACACAGGAAAAAAGAATAGTAATTGTATGTTTGGAACAGGATCTCATCTAATGTGTTCCATTAAGACTTCAAGTTGGAGTAAAGTACAGAAAACTTGATAGTTAATGTGTTACATCAGACTATGGATCTAACATAAGGCAAGATTCCATGCAAAAAAAACCTATATGAAAGTAAGAAGGCATATGCAGTAAYGAATTAAGACTGCACAGAATATTTACTTTTTCATTTGAGTGTTTGACTTTACCCCCTTAAATGTCTTTTAACACAGATCAGGACATAAAACAACTGTATATCTATGTAACTAAATTTAAATAACATTTAAGAAGTTCTGAAAGATTTATTCAAACATTCAGACATTAACTCCTTACTCTGTACACAATATGGACACCTTTTCATGACCCATTATTATTTTAAAGCAATAACTGTGTCTTAGGGCTGGGTGTGGGGAAGGGAAAGAGGGGAACATCATTCCAAGGGATTAAAATAGCCATCATTGTTTATCCTACTCACTCCATTCCCTGGGCTGTCTGCCGGGCAATATCAATGAGCTGGAACATTTGGAACTTGGTCTCTTGAACGTGCAGGTGTTTATACAGACTGCTTCCTTCACACCATTGTGTAACAATAGCCAGATTATCTTTAGTCATGTAGCCCATAAAGAGCAAAATATTAACATGYCGAGTCTTCCTAATAAATAATGGTAGAAAGAAAAATTAGTGTCTTTATAAAAATGACATTTTAAAGTTCTTTGAAACAGTCATTCCCAGATAAAGGAATGTATTTTAATTTCCGATTCCAAAAAGCTCCCTAAAAAATAAATTGTGAAGTATGTGATGTTTGTGTACAGTTTGTTTATAAAAAGAAAATGTCACAGTAGTTAGTAACTATTTTTTTTAAATAAAGATCAGCTGATTCTCTGCTTTTTAATGAAAATAATTTTGTTTAGAAGGTTATTCAAAACCATCTTTATTATTGTTCTTTAAAAAGAAAGATGTTGTGAAAATTCAGGCTTTTTGAAGTTACTACTGGAAAGGTTTAAGTGATCATGTTAACAGAAAGTACCCCAAAAACTCTGAAAAAAGTAACAACTTCAGATAGAAGATTAAATCCTGATAGGAAGAATAGTTATATACTGTGAAGGAATTAACGTAAGATTGATTTTTATATACTTCAACCGGTTCAGCTTGAGGATATAGTTTTAACATTATAGTTAACAATATTACAGAAATATTATTTAAAAGCAGAAGAGTTACATGGCTCAGAGATAATTTTGAATATGGAGTTACACTACAGTTTAAAAAGGTACAGTTCAAGTAGTCTGTCTAGTAGTGACAATAATGGCAGAATTTACTAATCTYCATCTTTTACTACATTCCAAGTGTGACCTGGAAGGTTATGGAAGTTAGTTTTATTTATCTGGAAACTTTAAGAAACAGAAGAAACACCAAAATATTCCAGAATTGTGGTTGGTCTCTTTACCAGTATTCAAAGCATCATTTTATGATCTCTTATTTAYTCTTTCTCTCCGGACAAGTGCTTTTGCTTTGAAGCAGAGTATATTGAGCAAATTAACTAAAAAGAGTAGTACTCAAATATAGTGCCTTTGAATATCAGAATTTAGCAAATACCACCAACCTTAATACAGCTACTTCATTTCTGAAAGCTTGGAACTGTTCTGGAGTTGGATCTACAACCTTTAGTATCTTCACTGCAACATCCCCTGAAAATACATTTATCGTAAGAGTTACTAAAAAGAAAAAAAAAAAAATCAACTGTTTTTCAAAACAACACTACTATACTTTTTATTTAAAATCCCTAATTTCTGCACAGCACATCCCTAGTAATTGGTATGGAAGTTAAGATTTTTGACATATAAACTTCTGCAGTATCAAGCAATTCATTTATGTGACCTTGTATCTATTGTTCACATTTTTTTTTGTTTAAAATTATTAAAATATAATTAATTATAGATGTCTTTCACTGAAACTGAAGATACTACAATTTCTACAATAGCAGTCACAGTTATTTAAATGGAAGGTAACTGCTGGGTAACTGCATTCTCAGCATGTTTTGCACAGAAGTCACATCAGACTGATTCAGCTTCCAATAACAAACAGGTATCCAAGTCTCACCACCTTTCCTTATCTATACAGGTTTACCATTAAAACAAATATTACTATGTTTCAGGAATAAGAGGGAGAAATATTTTATCAGTTAATAGTCTGCCCCACCAAAAAAAAAGTACATTACGAATTTTAATAATTCAAGAAATAAGTAAAATATCCTTCTCTTCTTTAAGCTGACACATTATAAAATTTTACTCAAAAAAGATTTGTTTTCAGTGTTAATGTTTGTTTTAGATAACAGTATCTGTTGAAGGGTAATAGAGAGCAATGTATGATGGCTCAGTGCTGGATGTTTAGAGATTGTACAGAAATAAAGTGGCAAATAGCTTTACAATGCATGCTTAGAAGTCAGCAGAATCACACTGATTCATAAAGATGAAATAGTGTAATGGAGCTGACTGTTCCAATAGAATTTGAAAGTGGTACTGACAAGTTCCTCAATGAAAGAGGAACCACCACATTCATTTTAACTAAGGATGGACAGAACATTTTAAAGTTCAAGAAAGGAATAAACTTGTCTTGACATTCTACCAGAAAGGCAAAAGGAACTTAGAAATACTGACACTTTGATCTTAATCCTCAGGTGAGTAAAAAAGTAGATTTGAGATGCTATAATCCAAAACAGGCCTATTCCATAGCTTGGAAGCTGCTGCCACTTAGAATTACTGAACCATCACCTATATTAGTAAATCTCTAGCATGACAGACTCCTCCGATACTATAGTTGCCAATTATTTTCTTCTTAGATGGCCTCATTTCAAAGATAAATGTGAAAATATGTTAGTCTGTCTCTCTATACAGCAAATCAGCTGAATACAATATGAATACCAACCATACATAAAAACAAAACAGAGAGAGACAACATTAACCCTGCAGCAAGCAGACTACAAAAAGGATATGCAAGTCAATAACTGAAAGTTTCACAGAAAGAACAGTTTATCTCAGTTGCTTAATTTGCTGTGTAATCTGAAGACAAAGATAAACAATTACTGAATGCATTATTATGCATTTACAGTGTTCTTTAACTTCAGTCAGTACAGTACTCTTTCTATTCCCATTGGAGTCTTCCCAAGGAGAAGATCTCAGATTTTCATCTTACAGATTTTTCTACTTATACACTAAATAGAACATAATAGAAAGGCTACATTTTCACAAGGCTACTAAAATCAGGCTTTAAACTAGCCAACCCCTACCACAGTAGAAGAGTTTAAGGTAAATTGCTATAAGTACTGATTACAAGCCAAATGTACCCAGATTATTTTTCAATGTATTCTCTGCTATTTCCTCAATTGATTAAGAGATGTTTTTAACCTAACATGTAAAAAATGCACTTTTTTTTTACTGAGCTGCCACAGTGTTGTAGCCCTGATGCACTCCCCAAAGAGTTTCTCTACAGAAATAAAGACACACCTGTTTTTTTCAGCCACAATCTGAAGACGATCATCTTCCACCACCCCCCAAGCACCAAAAACCTAGAACTGATTACCAGGGTCAAGGGGGAAATGTGTTTATGATAGGTAGTCCTCCAACCCATTTAAACTGCCTTGGTTCTCTTTCCTTCTTTTAAATTTAGGAGCATGCTACAGGACACTACAGGATCCAAATGGGGGTCTGTAACAGAAGCGTTGCAAATATCAAAATTAGTACTTAACCATCAGAACAATCTGGAAAAATATGGAAGTGCAAGATACCTATTCAACAAAACACGCACTCCGCAGGGTAAGACTGTCCTTGACACTATCAATTTCATCTTTACTTTGGAAGACTAAGTCAGGGAAGTTTATTAGAAACCTAATATGTTTGCATGCAGTTAGCTGTATAAACCTTATTAACAGTCCTTCCACAAGTGCTCCAAAGATTCATTGGCAATAGCCCCTCCCAGCTGGGCAGGACACCACTATCATAATGCAAAGTTTCTACTCAAGTCTGCAGCAATCTGCCCACTTGGATTAATTCCATTTAGTGACACTGAGATATTTTTGTTGATGCACTTGTATTATCAGAAGGAGTTACTATAAAGGAAATATTTCTTCAATTCTAAACAGAAAAAAATCTTGTGAGAAAAACAAATCTTTAAATCTTTTACAAACAAGCAGCTATATGATGGTGAATAAAAATAAAATTTTCTCCTAGAAATTTCTGCTTTGCTAGAAAGTTATCAATGAGGAGGTGGGCAGTAGAGAACATAGATTCAGTTAGATATTTGAAACACTGATATTACTTTAGAATTTACAAAATCAGATTAGGTTGCTAACTTTCGATAATTTAAGTCTGATTTTACAGGGAAATCTGGAAACCTACATACAGTTAACCACAACTACAACATGAAATTAGTAGACAGCTTTACAAATTGTCATTCTGTGCAAACCCAAGTGAAGGTGCTTCGCAAGTCTGTGGCTGCATGTGTTTCCTATGCGGCACTCTGAAATTCTTGATGCATCAAGAGCAGTTGTGAATTTTAACATCTGTTTTCCTTAAAAATTTACACTGATTATATAGTTAAATCTCACTCAGTCTGCATTTTCTTTTTTTTTTTAAATTTCATTTTGCTTATATAATAAAAAAAAAAATCATTTTACTTGTTTACTAGTATTACGTTTATCATAAGAACAGTCCTTCCACTGATGTTGACATTATTTGGGCTTAAAGACATACAAGTATTTGAGCTTTAAAAATAGAGGGAAAAGGAGGAGCCAAATTTAAATTTTTTTGGCTTATTTTACAACAATGCTACGTATATGAGAGTTCTAAGACATACACACATATGTTTGCATCAAACGCCCTAAATTTGGAGCATAATTCTAAACCTTTGACTCTTAGAAATTATTCCAGATAATTTTATCCAACAAATTCTCACAYCAACCATTCTTTTCCCTTATAAATGCTCCATGGTACAAGCAATTAATACTCATTTGCTTTCACTGCCACCTAAATAGGAGTATGCTAATTAAATTCCAGATTATTAAAACTATAATTTAGCACAAAGCTTTGAAATTACTCAATCCAAATCCTATCAGTGAAAAGTAAGCACATTTTTTCAGAAAAGAATTTGTTGCAGAAGTGTGCATAAAATAGTACATTAAAGGAAAAGAAAAATCTGACATCTACTCTGTCAAACCTTTATTTTTAAGTGCTATAATTAGAAAATTAACATTTCTCATCTAGCACTTTCAGTTGTAAATAAGCACACAACACCACTAGAACACTTCTATCTTTGCTTTTTTGCTGTTTTAAAAAACAGTACCAATGTTTTCAAAAGACAGTAACACTTGTTAAGTACTTACCATGCCATTTGCCTTTGTAAACCGTTCCAAAAGAACCTGACCCTATTCTCGTAGAAAGCATGACTTCACTTGCTTCTATTTCCCAATAATAACTGGAATCTCTTTGTCCACGAGGCCTCTGGAACAAAAATTAAATAAATACTTTAATCACATTTATGCAATTTCATATATACATTTACATGCAAGTTTTTCACCACAYAACCTTAAAATGGACTGAAACCTTAAAGGTTTTATAATCTGGTAATCTGGGGAGGGTGGGAGGATTTACAAGACAGCAGGAACTGAGGGGAAAAATACTAAATACACAACAACTTCATTAAAATCTATCATTACTGTACATGTATTATAAAATATGCAATAACTCAAAAAGTTAACCATCAAATTTTATTGGCCTTTAAATAGAGAAATTTTTCCGTATAATCCATTACTTCTATTCAAGTTTAAAATTTAAACAATAAATACTACATTACTTACAATTTTATTTTTTTCTTGCGTATTAGATCCAGGAGCTCTCTCTCTTTGGGCTGGGACTGGGGTTTTGGGCTGAGACCACCCAGTTGGACTCATATTGTTAGGACTTCCCGACAGAGCAGAGGGTGAGGCTTAAATAAAAAACAGAAGAAATAAGTTATGAAATAAAAAAAAATAAACACAAAACAATGCTATACATTATTTTATTTTTGGAAACCATACCTGATTCACTATGGCTTCGAATTGCATCCTAAAACAGAGAAGATTGATAAATGTAATAAACACATGAGAACATACAAAGGAACAAGCTTATGTTGAAAGAGCTCTTGACAGTTTTGGTCAAGTACATACAGTATTATTGATCCATACCCTCTAAAAGATGTTGGCTTGGTTATTTTCAAGTCATAAAAAAACAACTATTTGCTAGAAAACACACAATTTTGTTATTTCTTACAACATATTTAAATATTCAAAAGATATTAAAAAGTGTTTTCTTTTTTTTTAAAGACACAGAACAGGAAAGACACCATAAGAACTGTCTGCATTCCCACCCTATATGCTTGTATTTTAGATATGAACATAGCTTCTATGATGGTCCTGTACCTCCAAGAAATACATTTTTAAAGAAATTTCTGGGATACAAACAGGTAAGCTTTTAAAAGACTCTAAGCTACTCCTAATCAAAATATATTTAGAAATATCCATACTGCACCATAGAAGGCTAAGTCTTGTGCCCTATGACAGAAACATGTGATTTTTCAAAACATTTTTCCACAGATTGATAATATTTGAAGAACAGCGAGTCCTCACACAGTTCACCAGTTGATACAGTGCAACAACACTCACCTCATGCCACAGGCACTTTACAACACAATTCTACAGCCATGCACAAAATAGACTAAGCTCTGACAAACATAACTTTRCAACTTTTCTCACCTGCTATGCATTATCCCAAAGTACATACAGGAAAGGCAAAATATCCAGGTACTGTGTAAGTACAAAGCAAGAACATGCACTACAAAAATGTTAAATACTGTAAATGTTAATGGAAGTCAATTCAAACTTTCTAACTAGTTAGTATAATTAAGATTTCACAGAAGGACAGAACAAGACTACACTCCACCATAAAGTGAGAGAATACAATAACCCAGTTATAACCCATTCAAATAACCCAGATTATCCTTTACTATAAGGTTTCATAAAATACACACTTTTAGCTAGTTAATTACACACTCGCAGGTTTTAATCTAAATATTGTCTGGAGTCCCTCTACTACATACACCCGTGTGGATTAAAATCTGCATAAATTATGAAGGACTAAGTTACTAATTTTGTCCTTTTTGAGGGCAATAAAATACTAAGAAAGTATTAATAACAATTTTTTTTTCCTCTCCTAAATCAGCCTGGGACTTTTAGCTTTCCTTAAGTGACCTGGTAAAGAATCATTAGGCAATTTTAAATTATTCTGATACTTACATATACGGAATCTTTACATATATTAAGGGGAAAAAAAAAGTATTTTGTTGCACGTCAGCCCTAAATTAAAGATTACTTCCTTTTTACAAATCCTATAGCAAATGAAATCAGTATTCTTCAGAATTGTTCTTAAAATGCATATAATACATACATGAATGCTATAGTCTCACCTTTGATGTGAAATAAAGCTAGTACATCATATTTTTAATCTAAATTTCCATACAGTTTCATTCAACTAAATAGTTTCCAGAGGAAAAAGGCCACACAATAAGAGGTGTTTGAGATGGTTTTACTTGAAAAACTATATGATCAAATACATCTCTAACCTAAGCCTATTCAAGTTTATACCATTGAGTAAGTTTTGTAATATGGATTCATCCAATTTAAATTAGAAATGAAGCTTCTCTATTAATCTGTCTCTTCCAATTAGTGTTCCCCACATTTAAGTATAAACATGCCATATAGATTTTCATTAAATCAACTCCAGATTAAACATTTCATGTGGACACTGCCATGGCTTACAAGTTACAGCAATCCTGTTAATCACAAGGAAGCAAGAGGCACCAAGAAAATACCTACTCTTCCCCTCAAACAAAATCGTCTGCACCAGGAACTGGGAGAGGCATTCAGGCTGTTATTCTAGGCCAACACAGTAACAAATGAAAGAAAAGAACAGAGGGAGTGCAAAAAAATTAAAAAAGAAAAAGTTAGGATAAACGAAGTAACCTAATCTGCTTGTTATATGATAACCAGTAAAACTTACAAAGTAAGTTTTGTACTCAACTCTAAAACTCCACTTAGTATCCATACTTCAGTAAATCACTTTATTAAGATGGTCTTTCTCATATCCTACTAGAAAGGCATACCTTTAAGCCTTTTGGAAAAGTAGCTTTYGCTTCTAAGACAGGATAGCTACTTCCATTTAGTTCCCTATTATACTGAGAAGGGCAAAGGAGAAAGCATTTCTTTATTGAGCCATACAAAGAAAATAAGTGTCTCCTTAAAAACTCATCATATTACAAAATTTAATATTCTTCTGGAAGGTTTCATGATCTTTCCTGTACTATAAAACACTGTCAGCCAGAAGGCTCCTGAAACAACAAAATATGCCGCAAGCCTAAGAAAACAAGATATCTTGCCCTGTGAAACTTGGCTAACGCAAAGCTTTCATTTCAAGAAAGCTTCACAATGCTGTAATGCTCTTGGTTTCTGCTCAAAGGACTTCTCTGTCACATTTCAGTCTATAAAGCTATGATGGTTATAAACTGAAGAAGCAATGTAAGAATTTTGTTTGGCTTAAGAATTTTTAAATAATCCCAGAGCAAACAAACAAACACTGCTCTCTCCACAGTCCTGCAGCACTCTTTCTGCAAGGCTTTCCACTACACCACTCCTTATTTTGTCAGTTATCTCAAAAGAAAGAAAAGAAACAAACAAAAAATCTTCCCATTTAGTCCTGACTAAAATGGTCCCTCACTTGTTCCCACCTAAGGAAGGAGATGCTGTAAACTACATGTGGACTTAGAGCACCTCCAGTAAGATTTAAAATAAACAAAAAAGCTTAGAATAAATTCAGATGCAAGTTTCCAATAACATTTTAGATATGCTCTTTTGAGTGTTAAGATCCCTCAAATCTTTACAAAGAATGTTTACCAAGACCAACTAGAACTTCAGCAAAGGTGATAAAGACTGCAAGAAGAAAGAACTATTAGCTATTTGGGCAAATATCCCATCTATATTCTTCATCAGTCAATCAACTAAGCAACATATTACGCAAGTAACAGCAGCAAATTAAACTCCAAAAAACAAACAGTAATTATTAGGGAGCTAGTTGCAATTTTAGTTTAACTGCACACTATTCCCCCAGCAATATTACCTCGATTATCCTGCTGTCTACAGGCAATGTAGTGCTAACCATATGCACATTTGGTGTGGATGTAGATCGCTGCCTTTGGGAAAGGGAGCCCTCAGAGGAAGGATTTGATGCATTGAATGTGAAGGCATGAGGTGTAGAATACCTGTGCTGGGAACTGAGAAGGGAACAGAGAAAGGGAAAGTTATGGTTATCTTTTTCTCTCTAGTAGCAGTTGAAACATACCATTAAATGCATCCTGTCCAAGAGCAGTATACACAGAGGACAAACTGGGATTATCTGCCAACTAAACTACTTGGGCAGCTAAATCATGTCCAGTTCAGTTTAGAAATAATTTTAGAATTTTGATGGGAGGATTTTGACAGTCAACATACCTGCCCAGTATCTTTAACACTATTCTGCATTTCTGCCATTGCAGAAATTACTGTGGTTTGCCTCAGCCCCTATCAAATTACATTTAATATACTGATAAAAATCTCTCTGCTGGATTAATTCAGGTCTGCAAAATTTAAACCACCCCCTCACTTCAAGTTCATTAAAAGCATAGCTTAAAAGCTCCTTTCCTGCTAAGCCCTAAGTTTGTGAAGATTTGCAAGACTGCTCAAAGGTTCACCCAGAACAGCCAGCAAGGAAGTCAAACCCAATACTAGTTTAAAGGAGGCCAACAATGTAAAATACAAGCAGAGTTAATAATCACAACTAAGGCAAATCAACCCTATTTACACCAAATCACTCAAGTAGCTTAACCGAAGTCAGCCAGCCTTCACAAAAAGCTTAAAAGAATATCAAGTAAATAAATCACAATTCAACAGTGGAAATAGAATAAGATGGCAAAGAGAACATGAGATCAATTACTGATGCAGTTCTCCCTAAGATACATGAACAAATAAATTCATTTACAGGTCAGCTTTGTGCTCTGTGCCTCATTCCTGAATAGGCCAACATTTGTCAAAAGGCTGTAGAAAAAAAAAAGATGGCCTGCCCTCTTCAGGCTTTAAAATGTCAAGGAAAAKAATACAAGCACAAATTAGGATCAGAAGACAGGCCCCTTAGGAATGGAATCAACTTTTATTTTAGCATATAAACCTACAGGAACTTAAAGGCTCAGATTTTACTTTAAGAGGGGGGTGTTTGCACAATTCCCACTGTTCTCTCTTTAAGTTCCTATTTGTAGCATAATATTAGAACACCATTTTTGGTTAAGCATTCAAGTCATACAAAAACAAGTCAAACCTTTACATATATTACCTGATCAGATGACATATAAAACTAATTAGCATGATATCGAAGGAAGCCTGTAAGAAAACCTTTAGYAACCTCACTTAAAATCTTAAGGCTAAGAACTAGAACTATAAAAATCACAAACCAATGTATTGCCTGAATCTAAGAACAAGTAAGGCTATTACATAATCTCTGCTATGAAGTAGTCTTGACTTCTTGTACATTCATCCTGACCTTTTACATTACTGTTGTACTTTTGAGGAGTTGGGGGCATTTTGATTTTTTTTGTTTTTAAACAACTGTATTTCCCAAAACAGAAATGACAGGAAATACTAGCTTACCTAACAGGTATCCGGGAGACAGACTCCCGCATCCGTTTCATTGTCAAGGGAGGTAGTGCAGGGGCACCACTGTCACTGATATTTGAATTTGGGAACAATCTGAAATATCAACAAAAACAATTACACTTTCAACTGCTACACTACCTCCTGTACAATGCTGTTGAAGCTTAGGATTTAGAGGGCCAATTTTTTCATTAGAGTTAACTTCATAAACATGGCTCTGCCTTTATGCAGCTTTTTTACTCTGCGTGTGATACGATTAAAAACTATGTCTGCAGACTCCCAAAGGAAATTTTCAAGAGTTATTTCTAAATTTAAAGATTGAATACACAAATCTTTTTTACACTCTGTTTCTTTTTTTCTAGCAGAGTTTTCTAGACTAAACTTACTTAAGTTCTACTAAACTCATACAGCACAGAATAACACAATTAATCCTACATGTAGTTCGATGACTGGTGTATGTAAGAAAGCACGCAACTATATAACTAAGCTTAGATAGAAAAACACAATCAGTAACTAAAACATATTTAAAATCTTTGACATTTCAATTACAGGTTTTAGTACTTTTACATAACTGGACTTCTACCATAATAAATTTTGAACTTTCCCTCTAATCATTATTGGAAATAGATGGTGCTTTATCACTGTTCTCAGACGTACATTTATTTTCAAAGTGAAAAAAAGAGATGGTCATTCTGAAGCATTCATTTTTGCAATAGCTAAAGGTCAACCAAACCATTAGCTTCCCTACCACCTTCAAATAGTAGTAGTATGGAAGAGGAATTATTGTGTCTTCCTGTGTTGAAACCACATGGCATTATAGCAATTGCCTAATCTTTCAAGATCGTTTGCTTGTCCCAGCGTATTAAATTTACAGCAAGAACAAAATGCATGTAATGTAAATGGCCTTCATCGTCTGGGCATAGACAGTCATTGCTGGCTGTTTTATGAAGTTCTTTATACTGATGAAAGGATTATGCTTCTCAAAAATCCAAATTCACCTCTATAATTACTGATTAAAAACTGATGCTCTTCTGTTACGGCAAATTACAACAGATACTAAAAAAAGATTTTTTCTTACAAGAGTTGCCTGATATTGCTCCAGTCGACACACATGGTTGGAACTTTTGTGCTGCAGTGTTCGTGGAATTTATAGCCACATGTCTGACACCGAAACCCATTTAGCAGGAACTTCTGGCAGATGTCACAAAATGCAAGCTTTAGAAATGTCTTCCGAGCCTAACAAAAAAACCCCACACCCAACACATTAAATGATTAATTCAATCTATCAATTCTCTTAATTAGCTGTAGTTAAGATCTTTACAACTTGACATATATAGTCAAATAGAAATAAAATTTACTAGTTCCTCAAAGCCTCCCTTGAGTATTATTATATATTTATCATATATGATCAGTACCCCATGACCAACAACAACAACAAAAAANACCCACACCAGCAACAACAGAAAAATTCCTTAGTAAGTAAAACAGTTTAAGGAAATACTACTGTCTTAAAATGGCATGTTTTCCCAAAGCTCCTGAATAACTGAAGATATTCTTGATAGATAAATATACACATATACACATACATACATATATATAAACAAAAGTGATCCTGCTTCCAGAGCTCCAAATCTAAGCTTTCTCTAGATGCTGAAAGTGATGTTGCTTTCTAGAAGACCAACTGCATACAAATGCATTTGTAATTTTCCAAAACTGTATAAAGACAATAACTGCGTTCTAAATTATCGAAAGGTACTTAGATACTGGGTTATTTACTATGCCGGAAAGGCAATCGCATCATCACTTTGGGAGTACCCTGTGTTTAGAAGTCAAAAGGTACCTAATGTCTGAAAAATTTACTGACTGAGCATCTGGGTCATCTGATACAATTTATACTAAAGTGCAGAAAAGAAAAAGCTTACAAAATTGTGTGTAGTGAGTGGAACATGATCAAGGAAGTCCACTTGCAGTTCCTCTCCAATCAAGGAAGCAGCATCTGTCTTCCAATCCAGGCGTGCTTTTTTGCTGTAAGAATGAAAGAGTGCAGTGATAAAAATTACTTAGGAGACAGGAGAGAAAAAAAAAAAAGCCTAGTCTAATCATTAATGTAAATTTTGTACACTTTACATAAACTGAAAAAAAATACAAAAAAGTGTGTCTGATCTGTTACGGTGAGCTATATTTCAGCAACTTTTAACAAAAAAAATGTAAGGAATTACCAATTTTGAAGTCATAGGAATTCAACTCTTTTTGTTTGAACACAGAAGTCATTTACATATTGATTAAGTAAGATACAACATCCAGAATTTACGGTGGAGTTACAGAAATACTTTTATAAACATAATAAATTATGAATGGTAGACTAAGTGACATGGAACTCAAATGATGTGCTTCAGCACTAAAGTTATTTGGGACCTGCAAATTACACAGAAATATGAACCCACAAATGACTGTCTCATGACTGAGGCATAAAAGAGCATTAAGCCCAGCCTTTTGAGGTGTGAATTTAAATGCATTAACGCCATGAGATACCTTCACTCCCTCAGCTTGTAAAAGAATCATTTGGTATCTAATAGCAGCATCCCCGGTCCTACAAAAAATAAGGAATATCTGAAGTGAGATTTAAATCCAAAGGCTGATAAGTTCTAGAGGGCTGCACACTCTTAAAATTGAATAGAAAGATTTGCATTCAAGTTGGCCAAGAATCACCAACACTGACATTTATAAACTATGAATACAGAAGAGAATTGTAGCTCAAATATGAATGCATACCATAATATTTGATCTAGAGGACGATAAAAACAAACAAACAAACAAAAAACCCACAAAAAAAAAAAAACCCTCTAAGATGCTAAAGGCACTTAAGTTGCCCCCTCAATTCTAAACACCTTTGATATTTATTTTAGCTTTGAAATTAAATTAAAATGAAATTATTTTTTCATATTACTCCAGGAAGCTTAAGTTACCTTCAGAGGTGCAAGGAAGGCAATAAAAAGGTTTTCAAATTCAATTTTTCAAATTCATTTGCACTCTTAAAAGAAACTAGCAGTAAAGGGGAAGAAAGCAGTATTGCCACTATTTTAAAAGCTAGATTTTTAAATTATCTAGTTAAAAGATTCTTATATAACACTATAGACCCCTACCCTTTTGGTTCAGTAAGAAGCCGGAAAACGGCACAGCATTCTGGCTGGAGACCTCTTACTTTAAGCGCCTTCATAAGACAATCATGAAGGGTCATCCCATTTCGCACATTTACCTGTGACAATAGAAAAAAATAATGAGTGATAGCAGAATCAGATTAAGCTGATTAAAAAAACAAACCAAATCACTGTTTATATACTAGCAGCATCCCCTAAGAAGTTTCAGCTCAGCTTTAAACTACAATAATTCAGTGTGTGCATCCAAGTGAAGAAAAGTGATAGATATAGATAGAATGTTAGACTTTTAAGAAACATACCTTGTTCATCTATATTAACTAAACACAGCACTGAGGCAGAAAAATATAGGCTCTCAAAATACAGAAGTACTATTTCCAAAATATTTCTTCTAGAATTAACAAACTTATGGCAATTTATCTAATCACAAAAAGACCTTTTCTCAAAGTCCAGTGTCTCTATTGCTACATACATGCCACAGGATTGGCAATGGATTTCTAATACAGGTAATGCAGACTTACCACTGTGCGTTGCTTGTTGGGCAAGAAAACCCGAATGGTATTACTAGTTTTGGAAGTATCTGATATTTTGCCATCATCAGACGCTCGGCGTTGATAACCAAACTGCTGCACAATAGTGGGTGAAATACAGTTTGGGCCATCAAAGACAGAATCCTTGAGTCCAAAACCATTACTGATAGTCTTCCAAGCTCCCTGAATGTGCTCCATTGATACAACCTAAGAAACAATAAAATTAGGAGAGTAAGGGAAAATTACAATATTCTCAGCTGCAGAGAAGTGGTATTCACTTTTTAGCAGAGCATATCTCACAGTCTCTTGAAAATATCTGAAAACTGCCATCTCCTGTGTGACAYGATCAACCTACACATACACGATTCACCCACATCTGCATAATTAGCCTTAGTCTTGAATGCATTTGACTTCGGGCACATGCACAGATCAACAACAATGTGCGTGTAATTGCACTTTGACTGCTACCATGGTGTCAGATGAGCATTTTACAGTCATCTTAATTTAGGTAATCCATGCCTGAGGAGACTTCAAGAAGGTAACTCAACACTAGCAAGAGAATTGCCCTGTAAATGAAATACGGCCTGGAAGCCATGAACTCTATTTTAAAAAAAGAGATGCCCAATTGAAAATTGGCTATGAAATTACACCTATATTTTCATTAAACAGACAACACAGACTTAGGACAATATATTTTTTTTCCTCATCACAAGTCCTTATTGACTGTGCATACATTTTTCGAACGTGTGTCTATTTACATTCTGGACTTGCACATCCTTGAATTGTTTCAAGCATGTATGAAAGCCCCAAACTGTCTTTAGAATTGCCTGGAACTCATCCACTTTACAGCAAGGATGAAAAAGTTACTCAAGTGTCAGCAATCCACCAAATGCCCTTCCCACTCAAGTTCTCAAATACTGGACAGAAGTGACCAAGAATTTCAGCACAAAGAAATACTGGCTCTGTCCTCTCTCAGTTACACACTGAAGACACCAATACATACCAGCCTTAAACTAGTCTCAGAGTTTAGTGTTCTCTGTAGTCACTCAAAGCAGCCTTAAACTAATAAATGTACTTTACTAAATTTGGGTACTGTTTGAGAACCAACAGTGCCACAGGGAGGTTAATACAGCAATTCTAAGACCTTGGTCATACAGCAATATAGGGATGGACACACAACAAACAGAACCAAGGAAGGACTGGAAGAAGCCTTGAAAATATTTTTCTTTAAGTTCATAACAGTATAAATGCCTCTCCCTGCCCTCCCCTCCACCTATTTTATAATCCACCTATTTATTGATTAATAAATGCACCTAGGAATAGCATTTAAGCTAGGTTTCTGCAATCTGAAAGAAACCTAAAAAGGCAATACTTCAGTATTTCAGTTCCAAACTATATGAACTGTTCAAATTTTATTTAATTTTTTCCCCATGCACAAGCATTTCCAGAGAAGCCTGCATAACATAGAAAATATACACTGTATTTAATTAGAAGTTACAAACTGAACAAAAATAATTATATGTCAAGCACTTAGTGCCTTGACGGTCTGCAAAGAGAAATCTTTTTCCAGTTTAACCCTCTTTGTCCTAGCAAACAATCTCTTACAATATCTAATTACATGTTTCCACCAACTATAGTTCTGGTTTGGGTGTTTTTTTTAATTTTTATTGTTTTCAGTAAAGCACTAACTCTTTAAATGAGTTTGCAGGGATTTATTTCAAGTGCTCTTCAGACGATTAAGCCCTCACATMTTTTTTTTGTTTCAGAGGTATTCAGAAAAATCATCAACTACTCATAAGATAATGCTGCAGCTAGAACACATTAAGTCTCAATTATTCACAGCAAATCTGTAACTGTGCAAAAAAAAGACAAAAACTGTTTGCAGAACACCGGCAATTACCAAGACTTACATATGTTAACTGAGTAAAGGTTTTCCCACAAAGTAAATATCTACGGACACAGACTAGTAAGAATTTAAGGTAAATACACACTTCTGATAAAGCAAACACTGAAAAACTGTACTGGTTTTGTGATTTTTTTCAAAACAACACAGCAGATTTTATTATTAGTAAGGGAACAGAAGCACTGTATTTAATTGTAGTAAACTCCCCTTCATCTAGARGAGATGCAGGGACCATGGAAGAAAAGATGGGGGAAGTGAAGGAGAGAGGGGAAGGGAATGAGGAAATTTAAAATAAGTTATTTATACCTCTAATTTTCCTTTGAGTCACTGAAGTCCTATGGCAAAAGGATGAAGTACATCATCTGTGGAATGCAAGACAAAAYCAGAAGATATTTACAGTTTTAACAGACGTAGAATTTACACACATGCAAGTAATTTATCTTCTTTCCACTCTTCAGTTTTGCAAATGGAAAATTAACTCTGATATTGATGCATGAAATAATTAGTTGATTATTAATTTGGTATTGTGCTTTTTCAAAATTCCATCATTTTACGCAAATTATTAGTGTAATGAGATTTACTTTTGAAGACCATACTGTATGGTCACCAAGACAAAAAAATGCTATCTTGACACAACAATCTTATTTATAAATCAACCTAAGAATCTTTAAAGCTAAAATTCCAATTAAGTATTGACTTAAGCAGGGGTTATTTTCAGGCATCTCTCAGTTGCATATTTAAGGTTAGGCACATGCCAAACATCTTTCTGACTCTCAAACTCTGGGACAAACCCTGAATAACAAGATCAACAAYAACAGTAACAAGCTATCCCTCTGAAGGACACCTGTATCTTTATATATAAGCTTTATCTCTAACAGTAATAAATCATCAGGAATCTGAAGATGTCTTAAAGAAAGATGATGCTCAGATCAATTAATGAATGAAATATACAAAAATATTCATTGGAAAGAAAATGGTAAAAAAATATTTGTTATTGCACAGTTCCCATCTTGATTAGCAGTTCCTAAACTAGTCCTATACTCTACTCCCCCTATTTAAAAAAAAAAAAAAGTATTAGAGAAGGCAAAGATGCAGTACCAGAAAAAGCAAGTTATTTTGAGAGATTGTATAATGCTATCTTACTTCTAGTTAGAAATATCTTCTCTACTCAGTATGACCGAGAAGCATAAAGCTGCAACGATTTTACCCCAAATCCCCAAAGCAAACAAGAAATCAGAAGAATTCATTTGGGTCTTTACCTTGAGCCACTTAGCCATTTTAAAACTAACACCTACCTTCAGCCTAGACTATACATTCGCTACAACATTTCTGAATGCAGTATATAAAGAGTTGTGAATACAGTTTTCTATCATGTAAAACATATAAGCAGGAAGAAAGATAAGACTAGGGAGAAGAGGAAGAATGCTATTTTCTGCACACTGAAGAAAAAGCTGAACTCTTTTGCCCTAAAACATGAAGATTAGATAAAGATATATTTAGAATAATTAGAAGCTATTTATATAAAATATTCAATATATATTTACATTTTTATAATATTTATGTACATATTTATAAATATTTATAGAAAAGTATTTAGAAAATAATCTACAGAGAATCAACAGCTGGATTTGTTTACAAATCCAAAAAAAAAAAAAAA
>PTEX01000011.1:7187973-7270905 GCA_003342815.1 Eudromia elegans | reverse complement strand
AAAAAAAAAAAAAAAAAAAACAAACCACATTATTTTGTCTGATCTAGACAAGGTAGCCCGTGAAGGAGAGTTGCTATTGGTAAAAGCAGGTTATTTTGTGCAGATTAAGGCTGTAGATAAGCAGGGTCCAGGAACAACACAGTCCTAGAATAAAGAATAAAGACCACTGCGTTTCTGCATGGCAAAGCTGCAACAGTTYGGGAGAAATCGGTCAACGAGAGGACCTTGCTCCAGTTATAAAAACGCGTTATTTAAACCAAAGAAACTGTTTTGAAAACCAGCAGCACAACCGAAAGCGACGCACAGGCCGCTCGCCCCAGAGGGACGCTAGCGCCGCTCGGACGCGATCTCCGCTCGCGACCGGCGACGCGGCGGCGCCGCCGCCGGAGCGCGTGGGGCAGGGGGCGCGCCAGGCGGGACCTGCCCCCCCTCCACTTCACCTGCGCCGCCGCCCCCGCCCAGGCCCCTTCCCCGCAGCCCCCGCGCCGAGGTAGCGCGTCCCGCCGAGCTGCAGGTACGGAGCCCCGGTTCCTGCCGCTGCCCCGTCTCTGCCGGCAGCGGCGCGGCCGCCCGCACCTTCGCAGCCGAGGCGCCCGGGGCTCCGCCACCRCCACGAGCTGCTCGGAGCGCAGCTCCCCAGCGAGGGGCAGCCGCGAAAAGAGGTAGAGCCGCCAGCCCACCCCCGGCCCCCGCCTCGCCGCCCCGCTCCGGCCCCTACTTGCGTCGCCGCACCTCGGCGGCTCCCTGCGGACCCGCGTCTCGCTCGGCACCGATCGTTTCGTTCCTCATATAAAATGGCGGCCTCACACTCAGCGATACATTTATCCTCGGCCCATCGATCCCTCGGCGCTCGACTCCTTCCCTCTCGCCTGTCTCTCCTTCTCCCCCCGCCGTTTTCCTCATCCCCTCCTTTCAGCCTGAGCGCAGAGCGCTGAGCTGTCGATAGGTCCTGTCCTTACCCAAGCCCCCTTCTCCTTGCGCGCCGCCATTTGGGAACCGTGAGGGAGGTGCCGCGCTGGGGGGTGGGTGGAGAGCGGTGGTGGCGGCGGTGGCTGCCTGCGCTTGTGCTCCCCGGAGCCCGGCGAGATTAGTGAAGCGGCGGTCGGAGGCCGCGGTTTCTCGTTAGGTAACTCACCAGCACTCGGCGCCCCGGCGGTCAGTTGGGGAGCGCGGCTCCGCCCGCCCCGCAAAGTGCGCAACGCGGCGCCTGGCGCTGAGGGGAGAGGAAAGGAGAGGAGAGCGGCGCGGGCGCCCGCTGGAAGGAGCAGACCGGTTCGCGGGCTCTCGTTACAGGGAGCCGGCCCGGAGCCGCCTGCAGTGGCGCAGAGCCCRCCGAGCTGCGGGCCGGGCTCGGACACGCGCTTCACGTTAAATGGCAGCCGATTGCTTCATGGTCCCCTGACGAAAGCTTTAAGGATGGCCCGTGCAGACCCTTCCTCCTTCCTCCTGGGGCTCTTAAAAAAAGCACACCTACATTGGCATTTGCAATCCTATAAGTTAACTAATTGGTAATTAAATGAGCACTTCTCTAAAAGGAGCCTCCAGCAAGGTTCTCTCAGCCTTATTGGGTCTTTTTCTACAGGGAAAGGTTTCCTCTGATACAAACCAAGAGTTGAGTTTAGCTACAGTCCCAGTAACCTCATGGAGCAAGGGAAAAGCAGAATGTTGGGCTTTTCTCTCCAAGCACCGAGTAAGTAAACACACACAGTCTCCAGCTCATGCTATCTTGCAGGAGAAGGTGTGGTTGCTAAGTAATAGATCTAAATGGTTGGTAACCAGGAGTCTTAGAAAGCTAAAACAGATACTGTCATGTCCCTAAAATACCATGATTCAGTACCTGAGTGTATTCTGCAAGTTACCCCCACATTCAAGTGCAATGAGGCCTTTAGTTTAAAGGATGTTGCTAAGAGAAAGATTGTAAATTTATGTAGCGCCTATGTGCCAAAATAAGGTTTGCTACATAGARATCTAAACTTTTTAAATATGAAAGTGTTATTCTCTTATGTTTCTCCTACTGGTAGTCAGGCCTACCAAAACCTGCAAGACCAAGATGGTATATACAAAGTACAAGATTTAAAAATATGAATCACACTCTTGAAATTCTCATAGGGTAGCTTTTCTCTCAAGTGTCATGTTTAAACCAAATGAGTCCTCTTATGCAGATACACAATTTAGCAGGAATCATCCGTGCATCTGACTGCAAAAGTTGGCCCAGCAGAAAAATAAAAGCTAGACACAAAGTAGTATGTACGATGAATAGCTCAATATGGCTTAAGATTAAGCATGTCCACATGATATTTGGGACAGCAATATAGATTTTGACATTTAATTGCTGTAAATTGTAAGTTTCTAAGAGCTAAACAACATACTCTTACAAAAATATATAATCATTTAAAGAAAAAAAATACAGGGAAACAAAGCAAAAGAAATTCAAACAGCACAGCCCAAAATTAGAGGGGAAACAAAAATTGAACAAAACTTCCAAGAACAAAACTTATTAACATTCTTCCTGGCATTGATTTGTGCTATATTTGTGCTTAAGGGTTGAATTTACAATATGTATGTGCATGTCCAGATATTATACATTAAATTTGCCAAGCATATAGTCAGGTTCACCATTTTCATTCTGGAGTGTTTTTTTACTTCAATGCAAAGCATTTTGATGAATAATTAGAATGAGAGCCAGTATAACTAGGGTTTAGCATGGACTGATGGCAGTAACTGTTAAGTCACATAGAAAAATCCGGCAGACTTTTTAGTGGTGGTAGCCTTGGGAACTCCCCTGCATCAAGTGACTCTGTCACATTGGCAAAGCCATCTCAGCTTCACAAACTTCCATTTTCTCATTGGTAAAATTGGAGTAAATGATAGTTTTATTTTTATACTTATTTTAAAAATATATAAGCTCAGAGGAGTGGGTAGCAAGAACTAAAATAATGCTGGTGTGGGAAGGAGATAGCTGTGTGTGTGTGTTACCTTAGGGAATTTTAGATGTCAGCTTCGATTTACTCTTAAACCAAGGGCTGTGGTAGACAAACTGCCAGTTTATCCAAGGTTTTAATCTGTGCTACACTGAAAGCACTGTATATCTGCATGTAACTTCAGTTTGTGCTATAAATTATTAATTTCACTGTAAGAATGCTTTTGAGTGAGATAACATTGTTTAGAAATTTCAGCTACGTTAGACATGAAAGAAGTTCAAAGTACAGAAGCAGTGAAGAAAGTAGCCTTCAATCAAGCAGTAGCAATAGCAATCTAAAAGAATACTGTTACAAACAAGGAATATCTTATTCTTCTGACTATGGTTGATTTTTTTATCATTTAGCTCAAAGATGTCTTTATCCCTCCATAAAACCAAACTGATCAAAGAAGAGAGGTGGGAAAGTAATCTATAGTTTGTTTTCCTTGCACTGTAGAGTTTAAATTGCATACATGTTTACTTTACAACAATAGGACTCATACATGAGACAGTTAACAAAGCAGCAAACTTGTTTTGCTGGAATAGAAACCGTAGCACAATGTGCTCACCTTAATTATTTTTGTTGTGTTATCCTGAACAAACTCTCATTTTATCCATATCCAACTAGATGTGGTTGCTGTTGGGTTGGCTACAGTGCATACCTTTTCTCCACTGTGTTCAGTGTCTTTTCAGCCAAATACTGAAGCTAAATCTCAGGGGTTTTCTTCTTTTTCTTGTTAAAATGGTAATAGACCTGCCAATGGCATAACATAAAAGACATCTTCTCTAAAAAGCATCAATCTATCATCAGTTATGAATTAAATGTGTAGTCATTTTGTTACTTCCTCAAAAGTCTAAATTCTAGAAATAGATCTATTTGAGCAAGTTTTTAGCAAGATAATCTGTTATGAGTCTAATAAKAGTATATACTCTTACTGCTTCATAGTAGTAAGAAAGTGAATTTGTTCACTTCCAGGACCAAGCCAGTTTGTTTCTGTGTTATGAGACAGTTAAACTTTCGCTAGACTCTTGGTATATGTCCCACTCTTCCTCCCCACTACGTTCCCCAACACACACATTTTATCACTTTAATTTTTGTTGGGATCAGTTTTCTTGCTAGGGATTGCTTTTCACAGCATTCACATCCTGATACCCAATGACTGTGTATATAGATGATGCTGCAGTTACTTCTAAATTGCAAACAAATTCTGCCTCAGTGATTCACCACTTCATTTTCTCTTTGTGCTTAAGTTACTTCATTTCTTACTTTTTATAAATTGTTAAAACTTTCAATTAAAAAGTATACCTGTCACAAAATACACACAATTCCTAGTTTCAAGAACTGTAATCCTCTAGAAACTTGTATATTATTTCTTCCAAATGAGATTTATATCTAAAATTATAACGTATCTGTTAGGTATTCATATGCATATGATTCTTAAATACTCCATATGTAAACTTTAAATTTGTGATAAAAACATCATATGTAACAAATTTCTGATGCAGGTTTTTGTGGAGACACCTTAAATAAAATCTATTTTTTATTAAACCTGAGAGAAGTAAATATTCCAAGAGTAGCAGCACTATAAAAAGTAAGCAATGATCTTTCACTGAAAGGCTGATAGGCTTGCACAAATAGCATGCTTTCAATTTTCAGCAGACTGTCTTCTAGCTTTCAGGCCTGCATATGCTCCTACTGTAATTTATGGTATTGCAGATATCCAGTGTCTCTGGACATTGTTGTATATAGTGTAGTGCAGAATTTAATCTTCTCCAATTTCAATGCAATGCAACTTGCTTCTGGGAAAATCTAGGGGCAATGTACTACCCCATCCAGTTCTCTCAGACTCTTCTCTAGACAAGGAGGAGTTAAGTTGTATTATTATATTTCAGATATTCATTTGCTTTGCATATTGCCAGGATTTAGTTTTCTTTTAACATAAAATAAAGTTGTGATGCATAACAATGCTAGTTATTTGTTTGGTTTGTCTCTGCTGTGTGACTAGGCTTGTGTCTATTGACTCACTTTGCTGTTAATATACCTTGGCTACAAGTTTGTTTGCAAACGCAGTATAAGCTGACTAAAATCACTCAAGCCATGTGGTTCCAAAGTGATCCCTGTAAAACTGTGTCTGACAGGTGCAGTCACCCTGTAGTTAGAATTGCGGTGGAGGGATAGCAGTAAGGTCTCAATAGAAGGCCTGACTCTAATAAGATTCCTTTTGTCAGAAACAGAATTTAGGAAGCCTCAAAGAAGAGCGTGAGACATACCTATTAAGTCAATAGATTGATGTATCATTTTATACTGAGAATGCAAGAACGGGACAATCATTTTAGATTAATGTTTTATTAATTTAATGTGGAGATACTGAACTGATGAGTGTTATTTGCACAGTAAATAAATACTCATTTTATTTTGAATAAATAATATACGAGCTTCAATAGAAAAATATTTTTTTCCTATTTGAAGAAACATTCCTACTTCATAGAAAAGAAGTGTAGCACTTCGATTTATATATGTATTCTGTTTTTGAAACCTAACTAAACTGGTTTATTTGGTTTATTTTGACTTTCTGAAACAGTCTAACCACAATAAAAACATATCCAAAACTAGGTACTACAGTCTAAAAATAACAAAGCCTAAATAGCTCTTTCCTGACAAACTATTTTAGAACCTAGTCTGAATACATAATCATACATCTGCAAAAGACTTTTTAAAATTAATTTTAATTTAATTAATTTTAATTTTAATACATAGATACATAAAGAGATGGATCATCTGATTTGGAGTGATCTCAAGTTATGTCTTGTTTTTCATGTGTGTGGACCATTTCTAGAGTGCAACAACTTAGATGCATTCAATACTTAAACTTTCTAGAAATTATTCAGTGTCAAAATATACATCAGATGACAGCAAAATTTTGGTTTTATATGTRATCAACCATGAGTATCATATTGTTAGTGACAGAATTTTAAAGTTGATGTTTGTGTGCATATATATTTATATTTCTGAGCATGTACATGTAGCCAGAATGAAGACAGGCAAAAAGAAAAAAAAAAAAAAAACCTAAAAATTCCCGTTCTTTATCTTTTGTTAGATTCTATTAACAACAAACCCAGGCATTTTTAAAGTTTCCAAGGGGAACCTATTCTTCTTATATGTTGTCTGTTGTGAACAGAAACACTCTTTAGGTGGTTCTTGACATCACACTCAGCTTTTATCAAAGCAAGATTCTAAGAGACAAGGGATCAAAGCAGTCTAGGCAGCACATCTAACAGCTTCCAAGCTGTTCTCCAGCACAGCTATTCCCAGATAAAGCCAGACTCATTAGAAAGTAGGTATAAGGTTATAAATATATTGAAAGTTTGAATGATACCAGAACTTTTGCCTAGCAGGAAGATAAACTGAAAGTCCCTGTTAGCCTGTGTGCATACATTCACGTACTGAGAGAAATAGCCCTTTTATCTACTGGATTCTGTTATGAAAAGCTGTGCAAAGGACAAAAATAGTGTCTGGTATTAAGCACAATGCTGTTTATCATTTGTGTTTCAAGTTCATCTTAAATATTCAGATAAACAGAGGTGATCAAAAACGTACATTATCTTTGGCAAATAAGCCTTTGATAGTTTGTGCATCAGAAATAAATATGTCCACTTGTGCTTAGACAATTAAAAATTATGTTTTAAACATTTTTTTAGTAGTGTCTGAAGTTATGACTACACTGAAGGATTTTTATTAACGTGCTAGTTGAGCTATATGAGTACAAGTTTGTAAAAATTACTGTATAGCAACATGCCTTTAAATAGATTTCGGAGCTAGATAAGGTGTATTAGTGGAAAAATATATATATATATATACACACACTGATATGCCGATGGGGCACAGCTCCATTACAGATGCTATCAGTATTGTTCTTGTCAGCAGCAGAATGCATCAGTGGCTTTCACACTGTGAAGTTCCCTAGACATTTATACTAGTTTAGGTATGCATCTGCAGGGTAGGAGGAAATGTTTGTGTGTGTGCATATCGGTAAGTTAGTGTCAAGATTATAAAGGTGGATAAAGGATTATTTGCCAGATTATTTTTATTTTCATTTTTTAAAACAAATTCATTTTTTCCTTAGATTGGACTATGCTAATCAGATTGATGATATGCATCAGCATCTGCCTGCAAAGGAAAGGTCAGTTTAATTATGTTTATCCTAATAGATGTTAAATTTGGTCATATTTTTTATATATTAGTCTTTCTGAAAGATAATAAAAAAAAACAAAACAATGTCATGAGCAAAACAACTAAGTTAATTCAATAGTAGTTATCAAAGACATCAGGTCAAAGGAATGCAAACATACAAGTATATTGCCATGCCTCACTCCAGAACTCTAGTATGCTGTGTTAGTAGATTTGTTAAATCTTTCAGCTGAGAAATGAGTATTGGCATGTCAACTTGTATTTTAGTGTCTTTAATACTTTGAAGATGCTTATCTAATACTCAGATTTACTCAGATTAATTAATTCAAATATTCCTTAATTTCAGACATTTGATGGAGACAGAAACTTTCTATTATCAAAGGAAAAAAAAAAGGCAAAATTGCAGAAATAAAGGGTTGCATARGTGGAAGAGTGCCATTGTCATATTGTGTTCACACAATAATTTGCAGACCAGACAGGGCATTAAAATGAAAGTTATTTTTTAATCTATGCAAATCAAAGAGAAAGAAAAGAGCAGCAAATTCTAGTTAAATGGTATATATTTGCTTGTAATCCAAACTTTGGTCTTGCTGACTTGAACATACCACTATTCTAATTCTTTTATATAGTCCAAGATATGACCTTAATTCTAAATCAATACTGCTTGTGGTATCACAATGGTGCTTTCTGATAGCTTCATGACAATATAATTGAAGTAAAGCTAAGTCTTTTCTGGGGCAAGTAGGGTAAAAAACACTGCTGTCTAAGGAGGATTAGTGGCTGAGACATCTCTGTAGGACACACTTTACGACTGCCTTTTGATAATACGCTATGGTGGGTTTTTCAGCTCTTGTGAGAACTGAGTTTGATAAGATACRCTAGGACAAAAAAAAAATCTAACATTGAGACCTACAATTTTCAGATAATTTACACCAAAGTCTTACACCTAACCCAGTACACTCTGAGTAAATGCTCTAACTTACTTTATCTGGCTTACAGGACCACAGAGTTCAAAATCAGCTATTTCAACAGAAAATTTGGGTGAAACATTCAGTACAACACAACAATTTCTCAAGTAATGGATGCTGATTTATCATGTTTTCAAATAGACTCATGCTCTCTACCTGTTAAGATTGCAATCAAATTATCTCCCCTCCCTTTTTTTTGTCAGACTTCATTTATTTTTTGCTTACATACAGTGAACCAAGCTACTTCTAAAGTATATACTCATGATTACAGATACGGATTTACTCGAAATAAAGAGTGCATATTATTTCACCCCTTTGTACAATAATTCAAATGAAATAAATGAATAATTCAAATGAAATTAGAGGTCTGTGTCAAGTTCATATCCTTGACACAGTATAGTTCATATAAAGCAACACATCTCAGATTTGTTTTGGTTTCTCACAGACCATCTAATTCACTTGGGCATTTCACTTTAGTGAAATTTCTCTTAGGGATAAGAAATAAATTTGAATGACTGAAAATCTTTTAGTTATTTTTTCCTGTTAGCTTTTTTTTTTGCATGTTTTGTAGGAAGTTAAGAATTCTGTGAAAGCGCCAAGATGTTTGTATGGCTTTGTGAGTAATGGAAAGAATTTACAACAAAATATGCTACTGCTGAGCAGTGATATGGAGCAATAAAGAAATAATAAAGAAGTTCTGTAGCAGAGATTTGCATTCTGTAAAATAGCTTCTTCTTGATGAAAGTGAAACTATTGCAAAGCAGCTTATATGAAAGACTTGAAGTTGTGCTTGCCTAGGAAGTGTTACTTGGAATGTGGCAAAAAGCCAGTATGTTCTGATTACTTTGCAGTTCAAGTTCTAGGTAAAAGAAGTGTTTCTGTAAGGCAGCTTATTCTGTAGAACTTTGATTATGCTGAGGAAATGCAACTTTTCTCCTAGACCAGAAATCTAAGAAGTCTTTCAAGAACCCAAGAACTTATCTAAAATGTTCTACCAGAGGGAAAAAAAAAAAAAGTCAATAATAGAGGCTTGATGAAAAAGGCTAGATAGGCAGAAGTTAGCAAAATTAAAGAAATTCCTTTATGTATGTTATTAATAATAGCCATTTATTATTATTTTCTTATGAAAATGGGTAGTTTTAACAGGAAATACTGCATTCCTCATTCAAGGAAAAAAAGAAGAAAAAAAAATGTTTCCAGAAATACTTTAGGAGTCCTTTTAGGACTTTAGGAGTTCATTACACAGAAGGACAGAATATAGTACTATCCTATCATAATGACTTAATCCAGTGGAAAATTTTCAAAGTAATAAATCATATAAATGCTACGCTTATATCCATGCATTTTCTACACTACATAACACCTTTGGTCTTCTTTAGCATAGCAGGATAAATGAAAGTCCTAATGAAAGTCAGTGCATCATACTGAAGCAGCTGTTATCTTACAATTCCTTTCACTTCTATTAGCATACATTTTCAAATGGTCCAAACTGCTTTATTTTCAAACTTAACTCAAAATTGTTATTCTGATTTCCCACTGATAAAGAAAGAATAAATGTATAGCAAAAAGGCTACATTATCAGGCAACCTTAATCACTATCTGCCTTTATATTTTCTTTTCATCCCCGGCCTTTACTACTGCCTCCAGTTCCAAAGTTGTTGCATCAGCTGCACTGCATTAGATGCGTGCCACCCAGCGTGCTTCCCCACTTCTCATGCCAGATATATTTATTTGTATTTATGAAAAGTTGCAGGGGGCCCTCAATTTACAGAAGTTGAAAAAGTAGGCTAAAGAAGTTTTGCAACATATTCTCACTAAAATTAGACATTATAAAATAGATTTAACTGAATCAGTCTTTATATTTTACTAGTGATTTTTTAATTTATTGGTTAAGCAATGTGAATGCCAATTTGCATAAAAATCAGAGATTATATAATATTCTGTGAATCTCAACTTTCTCCTTTGTAAGGAAAAAGTAGCACACTGCTGTGCTATCAGGCTGACAGTGTGATTTCACAATATATTAGTGCAGTGTAATTGCAGACTGCCAAAGGGACGGTCGCTTTTTTCCCCCTTTCACCTCCAGTTGCATGTTTCTGCCCCTTCTCTCCCACTGGCTGTAGCTGTGGTGAGATTGCATGGTAAGTCAGGCTTTTAAGTTTTCACGACTAATCACAGCTCTCCTTGATCAGTGCACTGAGAGAAGCAGGAAGTCAGCCTAGTGAACAAGGTGCACAGAGGCTGGAATCTCTCCATTTGGCAACAAACTCTAGATCCAATTATTAGGCTTGGGAAACTGCTGCCTAAGTAGTTAGGAACTTTGATCTCAGAAAATCTTTCTGCATGTGCAAAGGATATCACAAAGACTATACCTTTTTAGTCCTATCTTTATCATGTCAACATAACAAGCAATAATATTATATACAGACATAATTTAATTTTTAAATTAGTTTTTGTATATTTTGCATATATTCCATATGTGTGAGAATATATTTTACCTCTTTATGCTATAGTATTATTTAATTTTGTGGGGTGAAATGAATTCTGTAAAAGACAAAAAAAAAAGAAAGAGTGGATAGCAAGGTAACAAAATTTGACTATATGCTTTTTTCCAAAGTACTCAAAACCAAAAATACAAAAGTTGAAAAAGCACAAAATTAGATTGTGAAATAGTAGCTTAAACTTATACACATAAAGGCAAAGCAAGAGTCTTGGAAAAGCCCATCTAAACCACACATGATGAGTAAGGCTTGAGCTTAGCTTTTGCTAAAGAAATGTTGGATGTGCTTTGGATAGCTCCCTAAAAATGCCAGCTCAGTGGTGGCTGAGGCAGCCAAACAATGTTAGGAATCTAGGATGAGAGCTGAGAACAAAAATGGCAAAAAAGTATTTATTGCACTGCATAAGTCAAGGACATGCCCACATTTTCAGTGTGATATGCAGATCTGTTCTGTGCCAGATAATGTTTAATAAAAGAACAGAAAAGGGCAATAGTGATTGGTAGAGATGTTAAATAGCTTCAATGTGATATGAGGGACTAAACAGATTAGGACTTTACAGTGGAGAAAATAAAAAGATGATTGAGAGGAAAAAATAATCTTACTTTWATAAGGTGAAAAGTTCTTACCTGATAGAACAGATAAACAGAGAATAATTATTCAGTATTTATTACTGCAGGGGTTTAAAAACAAAACAATTATCTCTTACATGTCCTATAATCATTGTGCATGTATCTAAAGATAGATGTGAAAAAGAATGAGGCAAATTCAGAAAGTAGCTACTTCGGTGTGTATTTGCGGGCATTTCCTACCCCAGGGTTTCATAGCATCTTACAATCCACAGTAAATCCAGGAAAAAGATTGTTTTTAAAAATAATCATAAAATAGAGCAAATTGAAATGTCTCTCCCTACCACCATGACCTTGCATGTTATAGTGATCAATGTAAAGTTTTATTGAATTGAAGGGTGATATTTTGGAGTTTTCTTTTTTGTGCATTTGAAATTCTTTTATAGTTTTTATGCTTTCTCTGACTATCCTTCGGGTTTTGTGTTTGCCATATATATATATAAAAACATCAGATTTTTTTAGACAAACTCTTAAGCCACCTGCAGGTATTTTGCCTTTTAGCTCCTACTTTTAAATCTAAATAGAAAGTGATTTGCCTAAGGGCATAGTGAATCAGTGAGAGAAATCTGGGAACAAAAATAAAGGAGTAAAGACTGGCAAACAGTTGTTTCAACATCCAGACCATATCACTTTGTACTGGGAAATCTGTTTTTGCCAGAATATTTGTCTCTGTTGTGCTAATGATGATGGACTTTGATACAGGAGATATTTCCACTGACTTCTTTGTTAAGGAAATGAATTCTTTAACATGCCATATTATTGTTTGTTGGCTTTTTACAAGAAACCTATCATAGATCTAAAGAGCAACTGGAAAAACATGCTCTAAAATATAGAGACAATAAAGCTCATGATTCAGTAGATGGCCTGTAACCTGAAACACTGAATTCAAACATTTTTGAGGAATCATGCTAGCTGGTGTGCCTTTCCCAAATGATCTAGATCTAGACCTTTAACCCTTTAAACATTATACTGCTCATGCTGAAAATATACCTAGCTCTGCACAAGAAACAGAGTCCTCAGAAGTCACATCTGAGAACTCCCATTGGTCCAGTACATGCACAGTCTTTAAGCTTCATATATAATGTAAGTAAGGGATTATTTGTAAGTAAGATTTATATATAATCATTGGTAGATACTGACATTATGCTACACAACTTCCCCTGCAATTTATACCATATAACAGCAATTATTTTCAGCTCTTGGCAACAGTTATTATGCTTTTTAACCTGCTGTCAAAGTCCCTTCTACATGAGAGGATCTAAAGATAAACAATACTGAAAGGTTATTGTACATCATTGCATCCTCCAGTATAAAAATTTAGGTTTTGTATTATCTTAGTAGAATCTTCATTTAGAAAATTAGAATGTGTGCCCTGTTCATGGGGTACAACTGGGCAGTCCCAGAGAAAGAGCCTTCCATTTATTTAATGGGACTTAACACAGTTTGATTACAGCTATTAATATTGGTCTTATTCATTTTTTGAATAAATATGCATAAAGTATACAAAAAGATCATTCCATAAAAGTTTTAGTTTATAGGTAGCACTTTTTTTTGGCAACAGAAAGCAACATATGCAAAAAAGCAAGTTTGAGGCAAACAAGACTGTCATCCCAGACTGCGTATAAAGAATAAAAGAAAAAAAAAATGTGAAGAGAAATATTCTCCCATACAGGTTTTCTGGAAAGTATAGCATATTCCACCCAAAATAATAAATATAGAATTTAAAAGAAAAGCCAGTCTCAAAAGAGAAGTAAAATAGGCACTCTACCATCAAAAATACAGAAGTTAACTAAACAAATAAATGTACAGTGTTAAAATTTATCATCCTGATTCTAGGAACTAAGTGATATGACCACAGGCTACCAAAATAGCTCCAGGAGGAGTCACATGGAGTGATGTAATGTGAACATGGTATAAATTCTTGCTTTTCTAGTTTATTTACTAACAATTTTAAGTTCAAGAGAACTCTAGGAATAATAATAATAATAATAATAATAATAATAATAATAATAATAATAATAATAATAATAATAATAATAATAATAATAATAATGCCCTGGTGCACTGCATCAGGTCAAGATCAGTCTGGATGCATGTGATGCTGACATCCATATCTGTCTGTATAAGAGCCATATGATAACGTTTGCCCCTAGGTGCAAAACATGCACAGAAGTAATGGATAAGATGCTAATATTCTGTATTAAAGGCCACTTTGATTCTTCTGTCCTTAGAAGTGGATATAGGTAAACATCCCATTATGGGTGTTCKTTGTGAGTAGCACATGATTATTCAAAAATGATAAATTTGAGTTAGTTGCTTTTCTACCATCATGTGTTCTTATAAACAAAGCTACATAGGAAATTAGAGGTGCAATAGAGGGCAGTGCTTTACATTTCAAATTTGACATTCCTGTAATAACACGGTCCCAGAGCAGGATTTCCAAGGTCTGAAATTTTTGGAAGGTACCTCATTAAAAATGTAATCTTAAAACATTTCTAGGCAAGATAGAAAGAGACAGCTCCCAAGACTTCTATTATAGTATATTGGAAAACAAAACTACGCTCATAAAAAAGTGCTGGGCTGTATAAGGTTAAAAAAAATAAGAAAAGTAATGGCAGTGTGCTAATATGCTAATGCAAGCGAGAGCTGCATTCCAGATGCCCTGGTGCATGAGATCATTGACCAAGTGGCTGGATATTTCAGACCACATGAGAGAACCATTGCTCTTTCCAGTGTGGAACATATCCAGAAGAGAGAGGCAGTGGGGGAAAGCGGGGCAAATAAAGTAGTTTTAGATTTTTTTTCTACCATCTCATAACATCCAACAGTGTGGAATTCAGTAGTAGACTAATTTGGCTTTGGAGTCTGTCATAGCTCCTGGTGCTCCATTATCCACCTCCCTTAAGTCCAGTTTTATGTTAATGTACTTGAATATTCAAATGTGATGCTTTACAGAGACTAATTCTCTTTGTATAACTAAGCATTAATGATTAAACAATGTGGTTGAAAAATAAAATACACAATAAAATACATACAATAATGTTACTCATTATAATCTAAAGTTTGCTGTAACAGCAACAAAGGCATTGGAGTTGAAGCAATGAAGGGCCCAAATTGTGGCTCTACCAGAAATTACTTAGTCAAATCATTGAGAATCATAGTCAGTAAAGCACTTAACATCTGTTTAAGCACATTTCAATTACTAATCTAGGTTAAACACAATGGATAGATTTTCAAAAATGCTAAAATGGCTTTGATAGCAAAAAGGCACTGTCAAGTTGCAAGGCAGTAACAGGGGATAGGCATTGTAGCCCCAGCTATACCTTCAAAATCACTGATTCAATCCATGGGATTGCACTAAACTGAAATTTGCTGGTTTTGTTGATGACTGAATAAGGATTTTGATTTCCTTTAGAGTAGGCTTTTTGTTTTAGCTCGCTCTACTGTCACCAAAAGATTAGGGGCCACTATTACTCCTGTTGTCAAATTTATTTGACCCTAATTCAACAGCTATTCTTTCACATCCACATTTCAGTCTTCCCATTAACAGGAAGTTAATTTTACTTCCCCGTGTGGCCTCACCTTTGCTCTTAGAAGCAGCATAACAAGGACAGCAGTTTTTCAGAGATCATTCCTAGGGAGGGCTGAAATCTGCAGTGCAGCCTGAACTTTTCATATCCTCACAAGACTGATACCAGTCCTGACCAAGCTTGCATAATTCAAGTCTCAGGACTTGGCGACACTAAACAAGATAGACCAAGGTGAAATGTGCAGCTCTGCTGTAAAATTTGGTCTTGTCTATGTTGCTTGGGCTGTGTCTATAAGACTCCAAAAGAGTCATCTCTGAATGGCAAGTGATAAGCTAAATCTGACAACATTCACAGTTATACTGTAATGAGAACTCAAGGTAGCTAAGTATGTTAGAGCATATTTTGAAAAGATGTTCGGTAAGGGCCTCTTGATACCTCTTTTTGCTGTCCTTTAAAGGGAAAGAGTCATGCTTCCCTTGTACATTCAACCGTTTATTAGGTATCAGCATTGAATGTATGAGGGACATATTCGTAAACAAGAATTCTTGTTTGCATGAAGCTTATCTGGAATATTAACAAGAAAAGTATCCCTAATGTCCATTGACACTGGAAAGCTACAGAAAAGAGCTTCTTTAGGGGAGATTCATTATTCATCAGGGGAGAAGAATTGCAAAAAAAAACTATAGCACTTTGAACAGGAAAGAAAACTAAAGAACACAGTAGAATAGAAAACAGAAGTATTTACTCGACTAAGTTCCCACTCCAGCCATCAATCAGCTATGCAAGTGTTTTTTCACCTCTGGCAAGGGGCAATGAAAGTGCACAGCAGGAGTCAGGCAGAAATAAACCTGACAGTCCTGGGCCAGGCAGGCATACGTGTCTATGCTCAGGCAGCTTCACACTGTAAGAGAAAGTTCCATCTGCAAATAACATGCTCCTTCAACTGAAACTTCCACCTCCATTCTTTGTTTTGAGGTATGGGGAAAGAAGAAAGAAAACAGACTCAATAACCAGTAGAAAAACTCACAGTTGAAGGGTACGCTCTCCAAAAATATCTGTCTATACACATCCTTTTCTGCTAGGGAAAGCTGTTTCTTGATTCAAGGGGGTGTTGGGGTTGTCCCCCCACTTATTCTTAACCACTCACAGCATTTCTACACTTGTTCTAAATAACCACAGGTCTCACATGGCTACCTAGGCAGGGTTTCATTAGAGTGCTTGAAGTCCAAATGTAAATGTCTGACACATATTAAATGTAAAAGCTGTCAAAATCAGCAAGTTCCCTAAATAGCAAAGCTGATTAGCACTTTGTTTCCATACTATCATGTGATATGCAGTTCTCTTGCTTTGACTCATCTAACCCTTAATAGAGAGGAATATTAAACACATTGAGCTATGTCAGGATTTTTGGAGACTGGCAAGTAGTATGGCTTATGGATCTTTTTAAAAAACATATTCAGGCTGTCACTGGAGAACTTAAGAAGAAAAAAAAATGAGCATCAACTTATTTTGATTTCTCTGGCCCTGTTTTATTAGTCTTGTTAGCATTACCTCCAATCTCCTAAAACCAGTATTATAGATCAGCAACTTAGTATTTATCCCTGGCAAGGGAAATTCTTCCAAATGTCCTTAGTGGTAGGGCTCATTCATGAGATGGCTCAGACCAGCCAAGCCAGGCTGAGATTATAGCTCCTGACCAATTCCTTTAAGTGTTGCTAATTCTCATGATTGTACAGTGAAACAATTCTGTCCTGTGTCCTATGACAGTCTTGTGGAGATCCAGCAGCTCCAGGTCTCACATCACATTAATCTCTCTGTGGAAAATCCCTTCGACTGCCTCTCACTTCTATTTCCTGGGCTCCACCAGGAGSAAAGCAGATCATCTAGTCTACTGCTAGATAGCACAACAGGATTTGGCATCTGCAAACCCATTCTTTCTAAATTAGTTTTTCCTTTAAATGGGTTGGAAGTGGCTTGAGAAGAACCCTTAAAATGGTACATGTCATACAAAAAAGTTAAATATATATATAATCCAGTTCGCTATGAGTCCTTATTGTGACAGCTGACTAAAGAACAATTATTTATCTTTCAAAACTGAGATTTTAAAGTTTTCTTAAGTTTCAGAAGACAAAACCAAGACTATTTTGAAGCTTGTCAACAAAACAAACATCTTACTGGTGAAGTCTCATCTGGTATGCTCCATCCCCAGTTTCATAACTAAGGTGGATATCCAAACTCTTCTTTGTTGGCTGTTCTGCAGTTGATCTTTCAGTCTCTCTTGAAAAAACTGCTTTGCTTTGCATAAATGTGTATTAATAGGAGCAAAATTCTGGAACTTATTTTGTCCCAAGCAACTATTTGCTGTTTGGAACAAATGGGTGACTTTCATCTAAATCAGATACTCTGTCTTTGAACATAGAAACTTTTTCTGAGAAGAGCTTCCCTAAAATAAGTCAATTTCCATGCAAAACTTTGGCTTTCAATCTTGTATTTTTTTAATGACAAAGCATTTTATTGAAAGATACTTGATGACCTCCCTTTCTAAACTGAAATACATTTTKAATAATCACTGGGACAAGGAAATTTTTGAAAATCATGAGCTTTATCAGTGTCATCCAACAGATGCATTCTATATAAGTAATTAACTTGAAAGAAATATACATGAGCATTTTCCACTTGTTTGCAGTTATTTTCAGAATATAGTGAGTAATCTAGCTGCATCTGAAAACAACTGCAATTTATAGATGAGTAATCTTTGCATATGAATAGATTTTGATATCTGTATGACTAATTTCTATTTTTTTCTAAAAGAGATTAAACATATTTTGCGTCCTGTTAGAAAGTAATTACAGTTTACATGGACAGTTGCCATTTTTGTTTGGAAGAGCTACTGCATTTGCTACTAATGAACACTGCGGTTAAATTGGAAGCTAAATTTCGTAACTGCTTTCAGTCAATTGTGATATTATCCCACAAATATAAAGCTGTGATAGTTATGGAAAATAAAAAGTGTTGAAAACTTCAATAGAAGTGTTAGTGTGAAGTTTAGGCTWATATACGAAGCAGAGCACTTAATTTCAGCTTTTAAAGTGGGTTGCTAGTGAACCTACTAGCTCCGTGGTTCATCTCTAGCATTTTCAACACTTCAGCCTTGAAGATTTGTGCATCAAAACATGCTTAGAGCAAGATTTTGTTGATGGAATGGTGAAGTGATGAGAACTGATTTCTCTTGTAGCCATTCAGAGACATAAAGTGCACTGAGATGTTAAAGACACATCTAAGCTCCTCTTAAACACTTGAATCTTGTACAAATGTAAAAATAATCATTTAGCAATGAGCAAATGCAAAAATCAAAGCAGGATTAATTTGGGCATTCTTAGCATACAAGTGTTTCTGCTGATACATATTAGGAAAAAATGTTCAAAGCAGTAACTTGTTCTTTTAGTTCAGCGTTTAGGAACATCCAGTTCTGTAGTGAAAGCTAGCAGTATTTATTAGTATCCCCATACTCATGCAGAGCATCATGTTTGCAGTATGGAGATGGAGACTTTGAGACTTTAATCTAAAAGAAGGAAGATAAAATAGTGAGGTCTGCTGCATATTCTCTGTTTGTCAACTAACTGATGTGATTGTGTAAATTCCTGAGCTCCGAGTAGTATTGCCACATAGGTTCAGAGTTCTGCATGTTCATAAAGCATTTCAAAACCAGTATTTATTTAATGCAGGAGCAGAATATGTTTGAAGGGACAGAGAACTATCACAGGAGTCTGTCACGTCTCTTGTGAAGCCAGATCATTAGAGCTATCTCCAGTGCATGTTAAATACACTCACAAACAAGAAAATTAGTTGTGGTATTTAAATGGTTTACTCAGCTAACACGGTAGCCATCTCCTAAGTACTAGATACTTAGCTCTGTCAAGAAAGTCTCTGTGTTTTCTTCTTCATGTGCAACATAACATATGTTGTTCAAAATAAGATCATCACCACAAACAATTTAAAACCCTTGCTCCTGGTAAAGTTAGATTTATAAATATATAGACAACCTTAATACATAATCTGAAGGAAAACAGAGTTGCTTTTGCACCTTGAAATCATTATCCTTGATTAAGTAGTGATTACGATCTCCCCTCAGATAAAAAGTAAAAATATATGTATATTTATGTATATAATTTCAAAATCAAAGCCTTGTACTTACTGCATCTTTTGCTCATCATCTGATGACATTGGGAACAGATCCCAGCATCCCAGAATGCAGCTTGGCAGGTATTAGTCTCCTGTGTATAATGGGCTCTCTAATTGCAATGCATTTTTTTCCCCTTTTGAACTAGGTAACTAACCTGTAATTTTTCTTGGTATCTGCCCAAAGCTAAATGAARCATCTGATACACCCAAGGAATTTCTCACCTGCTACAGGTGACTTCAGATTGGGAGTTGCCATCACAAAATAAGTATGAATCTACATGTAACCAGGTTTCAATAATATCCCCAGGCAAGACAGATAGCTCATGTTTCCTTTTTTATACTGTTTATTAATACTTAAAAGAACTGTGAAGCCCTCAGCATTCAAGTCTTCTCCTCTGAGCTCCAACCCAAGATTGAAGCTTTGTGAGATTCTGATCATTGAGCAAGTATTTACTTGACTTAATAAGTCAAGAACCTCAACAAGCAATTGCAATTGCTGCTGCTACCACTAGCTTCAGGTGCTTAGCAATTCAGCAGATCAGCAATGAGTACACTTAAGCTTGACCCACTTTTTCTTCTCTACTTTGCAAAATCTTTCTCTTTTTTTAATTTTAAGTTTACATTTGGCACTTTGCACTAGGCAAATGCACTACATTAAAGTATCTTCTACTGTCATAAAAAGAGACTTTTTTTTTTTCTAGCTGTAGAAGAATATACCTCTATGTGCAGATGAGGAGGATGTTGCAGAATTAAATTACTATACAGTGTTAACAAATTTTCAGCAGCAGGTGTGTACCCAGTTAGAAAGAGGTTTGGAGCAGGATGCTCTTTCTCCTTGTTTTGAGGTGTATTGAATTTGTTCAGCTTTTTGCTCCTCCAGCAGTTTCTACAGCCTCTTCTCCCTGGTGTCAGATAAGTGTCTTTTTTCTCTAGTTCTGTGACTGTGGTAGCTGGGCAGCCTGTGTATTGAAAAGCCTGCCCTCCTGCCTGGAGGGAAAACATGTAGCTTCTGCAAGGGTGGAACTGGACAGGCCCAGGACAGTGCTTTTTCTTCAGCTGGTTCTGCTGTTGCACTTCTGTTTCTGCAGGGCAGTAATTTTGTGGACTTCTCCTTTCTGCAAGAGCACRAAGTGGAGGAAAACAGATTGCTCGTTTTCTTTTTTTTTTGTTATGCCTGTTCTTTCACTGTCTTGTTCCAATTCTGGAAAAGTCCATATGTATCCTGAGCATAGCATGGGACAGAGACAAATCATGCCCTTTATTCAGGAGCTTTGTGTATAAAGAAGTTCACTGTTGTTGCAGGAAGATGAAATATTTCCCAGCAAATGCTCTRCTGGGCAAGATGATACTGTGCTAGAAATACATATGTTTCTCCCAATAAACCATTTATTTTTATTTGTATTTGGCCATTAGATGAGCCCTATATARCATGTAGTCTTGCTTCTAGACATTGTTGTTTGTTTTTTGCATAGGTGTGAACATATTTATATATATTCTATATAAATATATAAATAAAATATATAAAATATATAAATAAAATATATCTTTTATATATTTATATAAAAATATATAAATATTATACACACACATATATACTATACATATATATAGCCAGTCTATCCTCATTGCTGCAGATGATTTATAAAGAGGACTTTGCAGAATAGCCATGCAGAATCAAATTACAAATGGCATATCACATGTAAACTAAATACAAAAAGCTTGCAATGAAGAAACTAAATACTTAAAAATCAGGTGTACAGCTTAGAAAATGCATGGTCTTACGACATGCTTAAACATGCTAATATCAGTATCTTTCCCTAAAGTATGGAGAACTGTGAGTCTTCTGGGTACTGCCATATGTTTCAGATAACTTGTTGGCAAGGATTTCTACAAGATGATTCTTAATGTGTATGGTTCTGCTTTGATCTGCATGTGGATATAGTGAGAAAGTTTAAAAGATTGTAGGGTTGTGTATAGACATTCAAAAAATGCAAAAACAACTTATAGGTGCAGCTAAAAATGTATCTGCCTAACATTCAGCTAGTTAAAAATGCAAGTGAAATTTCTGTGTCGGACTGCAACTCTTATCCATGTTTAGCAAAATATTTTTCTATATATTTTTCCTTAATACAACTGCCTTTAATTAACTATTTCAGTAATGATATGCTATAAAAAAGATGGATATTGTGGGGTGGTCTTCTATACTGTGATTCAACACTCCCCTTTTCTCCCCTCCCTCCAGGACTTCTATGTAGAACGACTTTTATTTATATGCAAACATTAGTTGTGCAGGTGTGCCCTGGTATTTGGGGGCATGCAAAGCCAAGGTTTGCCAAAACTTTCTCTTTTTTTTTTTTACTTTTTTTTTTCCCTAAACAGTCTTTTAATATACCAGTATGTTTGGGCGGCAGAAAGAGGTGTTCTTCTCTTTAAATAAAAATCCACATTCTTTATGGGATTACTTATGCTTTCTTATTGTACTGTACATGAATAAGAGATACAAGATACAGTAGAACAAAACCCTGTGAAATACTTTTGAAACATCTCTGCTGCCTCCTAAATAGGAAAGCTTCTGTCTTGGTTAATAAATTGCTTGATTCAATCCAACACATTCCAGGGGAAAAGAATTAATCCTCCTGAAATTTGGCCTAGGCATGAGAGTGATCCCTAGTTGATAAATTGGCAGTATTTAAAGTAGGGAACAAGCTAAGGATGCCAGCTGTAGATCTCACCACTGACTGAGATTTGGTTCTTAAGYAAGGACTTCTGGAGACCTTCTGAAGCCAAAATGAGCTGGTATTAAACCAGAGCACTGATTTTCAGTCAATATACTTCCATTATCAGAATGGATAGGTGTTCTACTGCACTATGATGGAAAACAGAATAAAAGCAAGCCTATCTTTTGAGAGAGAACTGCAGAAATGTGTTAGGTTTTTAGGTGTGGGACAATTCAGTGGCAAAGTGAACACAGTCTGTTCCCTTGCCAGCACTGGTCCGTCCTTAGGCTTTCTACACAGCCAGACGTGACTGCTGCTCTTGGTATGGCAGCACTACTTGCATTGCAAAAGTGCAATCAGTAAGTTCCTGTCCCCTGCCTAAACAGAGGCTCTGCAAGGAAGACAGGGGACCTCATCAGATTGCACAATCCGTGCTATAGGAAGGTATGAAAAATGAGGAAAAAAGGGTAACAAAGACTTCAAAAATTAAGTAGATAGCAACAACAGAGTCCAACCTACCTAGTAGCTGAGGGAACACTGATTTATCACGGTATGCAGAGTAGGGAGCCAACAATATTAATCTATCATACTCTGAATTCTTAGAATACTCATCCCATTCTTCTTCAGATTTTGAAGATGTATGGGATTTCTGCCAATAAAATCAAATATAATATAGTATAGAAGTTTTGAGGGGAAAAAATTCAGTAACCTAACATTCTGGAAAATCTTTTGCTATGGTATTTCCATTTGGTTATACTTATTCTTTCTCCTTCAGCCTGATTAACAATAGTCTGCTACAAGCTTAAGGTTTGGATTCAGTTCAATAAAAGTTAGGAATATAACTTGATTTTACTGTTTAAAACTTATAAGCTCCTTTCTCGAACCAGATGTCAAGCACTATGGGCTTCATTCTCAAACACAAACATGCATCACTTCCTAAGTAAAGGAAACTGGGCAGTATGGGCTTCTGGTGGCTGTTGTTTAACAGAGGTCTCTGTTTGTTAAAAAATGCACTTCCAGTCATTTAGGTGTGGAAATTTCCATGGAACGATCCTGATTACCTTGCTTCCTAAAGAAAGAAAGCTTATGTAATGGTTTAATCAATCTCTTGGTCCAGATTTCAAACACATTTGACACATGAGCCAAAGTCTCAAAAATAACTACTTGCTACAAGTTCTCTAGAAGGTGGTGATTGAAGACAGAAGAAGGAAACATTTTGATTCCCTTAATGAATCAAAATAAGGCAAGACTCAGAAATCAACTGTTGTATAAACTGTTTTAAAATGGCAACCTGGCCACTGTGACTTCTTTTGCCATACAGGGGTGACACCAGCATAAAAAAGACAGTAAGATCTGGATTTATTATGGATGCTTTATGGAGAGTATATAAATCTGTAGTGGAGGGTCTTCAGTTTTGCTGCTCCTAGAGCTATGTCTTTTTTTCTTGAAATATTCTCAACATTCAGAACACAGTGCACATAGTCCTGTTCTTAAAGAATATATAATACGTTGCCCTGGCTGTGGGACCCTACCCCTTTTCACATAACAGTTAAGTGGGTATGAGTGGCCASTAACTTTTGATCTGTATCTGCAAGATTACTTAAGTTACCAAATGACCCAAGTTATCAGAGAATGAGATTTTGAAACTACTTACTGAAATTGGCAATGTTTTGACTCAAATTTTGCTAAGAAATAAAAAGCAATGCAGTGATAAAACTGTGCAGGAAAATTTATCCAAAATTAGCATAAAATGCTGGCCCTTTTTATTTTTTTCTCATAGCATAGTCTTATCTGTATCATTCCTTTTTCATTTGTTGCTCTCAGCCTGGATTAGATAACTTTGCTGAAGATTTGTGTTTTGTTGGAGATGTGGAGTACTGCCTAAAGTTTTGCTTCTTGATTGTCCTGACCGCTTTCCAGCCACAGTAATGCAAATGTAACACTTTTTACCTGCTCCAATGATTATTCTTTAAAATAAGGCAGGAGATAAAGAGCAGTCCTGAATGCACTCTGCTGCTACCTTAATTAGTGATTTCAGAAACTAGTAAAGCAGAGTTACGAACTGAACCTCAGGGTAGCTAATCCTAACTCTGTTATGTAGGTTACGAGAGGCTAAAGATCACGCAACAGATAAAAGTGGCAGGGTTATTGTAGATGTCACTGAACACTGCTCAACACAGCATATCTTACTAACACTGCAGAGCTTTTTGAATTACTCATGTTTCTATTACAGTCCAGAAAACAAAGAATTATGGCAACTTACTCCAGTCTGTGCAAGAATTTAAACTGTTATCATTTGCACTTTGGCTAGTGCTTGCTGCTGACAATAGTGAAAATGCATGTGAAGACACCTGAGGAATGTTAGACCACTCTTTGAAATTAGGAATACAAAAGCTGAGCTCTGTGAAATATTTGTGACTACCTGCAACCAGAAGAATAAATATAGAATAAGAGATGGAAGCACAAGGCACACAAAAAGATGGAAGGCTAGATTTTAAAGCATTCTGAGAACACAACATGTAATATAAATTCATACATCCAGGTGGCACAGGTAATCATGCCTGCTTAACATTTCCAACTGTAAAGTCTTAATTTTTGATGCTTGTTAGTTTGCCAAAAGTTCCTTTGGCTGTAAATTTTCATGCTGGGTCTCTGTCCTAAGGGCATTTTTCTTGTGTATGCATGCATCTACACGTGCATAAAATACCAACAAAGGCAGTCACTTTTTCGAAAAAGAAAAAAGTACACTCTTTTCCATTAAGCATTTCCTAGCCATTTCTTTGAAACTACAGTGTGCACAGCTTTTCAAGCAAGTGCTACAAATTTGGCAATTTGTTTCTTTGGCTCAAGGTCATTCCTCTTATCATCTGTGTGGATGATAAAATTGCCTTTGCTTGACATACACCAGATTTGTTCGGAGGATGAATCACTTGCTCATTTACAACCCTCTACAAAGTGAAATTRTTATTAGGATGTGCTTTCCTACATGGGTTGCAAGGTGTTAATACTATGTCTGTTGCCTCTTCACACAGTTGGGGGCTTTAGAGTTCAACCTCAAGACATTTATCCTAAATGTCTAAGCCCTAAGACTTCCAACATGTGTGTTGAACCTCTGCAAGAGACATTGCGCATTGCCCAGAGCATGTCCCATGATTGCCATTCACTTTCTCAGGGGCATGTGAGGAAAATACGACACAGTGTTCAGATTTTTCACAAGATTTTGAACATGTTTACTCTGTTTAGAAGGTGCTCAGAAAGAAAATAATTTTAAAAAAATCTCTTTTATTTCTATTGCTTGGTTTCTTCAGCACAATGAAACTGATCTGTGACTGTGAATCTTTCAGGCTTCCAGGGCTCTTTTTTTGCAAATCTTATTTTTTTATTTTTTATTTTTTCAAAACACTCTTTTCTGTGTATATATTTATGTATATCTTATCCATGTATATACTGACTTTATTCTCTCCTGTAGTTAAACTGGATCCTTCTGGTACCAAAGCTTTTCTTTTGCTCTACCCCAGTCAGAGCTTCCCAAGTGCTTCAGCCTATTTGGTTTCTTTCTTTACTCTATCTTAGAGTACTTTGTCTCTGCCTCAGCTCCCCATTCTGCAAAAGAGGAATTGGTATTTCATGTCCCCTACCTTTTGTCTTGTCCTCTGTTGTAGCTATAAGAAAATGTAGAATAGAGGTTCCTGCAAAATGCACAATAGCTCACTTTTACTTAGTTGAGAGAGAAAGAATTTCAAAAGAACCTGTAAGCATGGCACCGAGCAAGAGAGTTAAGAGTGATTATAAATCTATGAGATCTGCAGAAAGCAGCAATCTGGCATAAACTTCAGACCTTTGTGTGTGCCGAACCTCCTGGCTGACAAAGCTGTGATAAAAGAGGCTATTAATGTTTTTCTTGCTACTTTTGACCTGCTGCCAGAAATTGTCCATCTATGGATAGTCATCAACAAGCTTGGAAATTTTCTTTCTATCAGAGGACATGAATGGCAATTGTTTATTTAAAATTAATTCCAAATAGTTGAAATATATTAAGCTTCAGACTCTCTGGGGAGGGAAAAAAAAATCTTCAGAGGTTCAGTTTGATGAGATATTATGAGGTATTATGCTTGCTAGCAGCAAAAACATGAAGCTGTGCAGTTTGCACTCTGCAATGGGCTTCTCACCTTGGCTTAGCCTCCTGGCTGTTTCGTAAGGACTGAGCTCTCACACAAACTTTGTCTGGAGTTACACTGAACCAGGCACATGACACAAGGACTTGTGCAGCACACCAGAGCAATGTATGTTGTTATGATACACATCATCAGCTAGGAAGCTGGAAACCTGTTATTCTGTACAGCTACGAAGGAATCTGCCATGTTCATGCATAAGTAGCAGGTATTTTGCATGTTTATTTTCAATATTTTTTATTTGAACACACACAGTCTCAGCCATTATAAAAGTTTCACGTGCCTCCCTGGTAATTTGGTTAGCTTTTTGTCTGCTGGAAAGTAAAACTGATAGTCCCAAAATTGTTCTACAGAGCAGATATGGGGAGTGAAGAAGTGTAAATAAGCAGTACAGTTTTCTAAATATTTGGAGAGAATATTTTAAATTATTTTAAATTATTCAAAGCATTTCATTTTAGCTGTAGCTGTAGCTAAATGAAATGTACAGCTGTGTAGCTGTAGAAAGCAATTAACCATTTTACAGAAAATGCTGCCTGTGAAGTGCTTCCAAGGTCACATCTGGATCGGTAGAGGTTTGAAAAGAATCCCTGCTAAAATACCTGTGCAGTTGTAAATGTCCACTTAAAACTGTCCAATTCTAGGTTTCTTTAGAAAGCACACAGTGTGAGCTACTCAAGTTAATATAGATAAAGAATCAAGCCAAATCAAAATGTTGTATAATGTGTAAATCTAAAGAAGCAAGGTATTCATTCCTATTGCTTACCCCAGGGAAATCGAGCCCGATACAGCAATGCATTGAGGCTGAATTAAGGGCTAAGACCAGACGTGGTAATATCTTGACAAGACGAAACACTGTGCCAGGCTGCGTGTTCAGTTTAGTGTGAGGAATCTCTTTGCAGCTCTCATGAATGCGAATGAGTCTCATGACTAAATCATGGCATACTTTGAAAATGCAATCCAGAATACATATAATCTTCAGCATYATCTGGAAACTTCTGACCTATATGCAAACTCCCAAGGAGCTACCCCTACTGATACACTATCGCTGCAATTATGGGTAGCCATGGAGCTCTAGTACTGTGTATATATAATACACTGTTATGCAAACACAAATCTACTTTCTTTTAAACCCCAGTTTCACAGTCATATCACAGTTTTAACTTCAAAGCATCAAAAAAGAAGTAAAATTAAAGTCTTTTGCAATTTGATTTTGATTAAAACTAGAAAGACTTTTTTGAAAACAGTTTAGTCTAAAATCCTAAAACGCAAGGGAAAAGTAAGCTTGGCAAGGAAAGGACAGTCACAGTAAAKGTTGCATTTGTAAATGCAACTTTGTACTTAAAGTTAATTCTTGTGCTGGTTTAATGGTTAAACAGGAAAAGACAGTTTCAAAGATGATTTTTTTCCCCCAAGAGATAAGAAATTTACCCCCAGATTCTTCATATGAGATTTACAGAATGCCCCGCAGAGATAGCATTTGTCCCTTTCTACCTAGTCTCAGACTAAATATTTGAATTGTGAAGCAATTCCAACAAGTATCTGGTCTGAACTCTTTAGGCTGGGCAATGGGCACATTAGTTAATCTTACACATGTCACTGTACAACAGAAAATGCACAAAAGCATTAAAAATGAGAGTTCCTCATGAGTTCCCAGGACTCACCAATACCTGGAAAGTCTTCCCAGGCCCGGATGGCCCRCTGGCCCCGTCAGCAGCGCTCTTGGTCCGAGTGAGCAATCCAGCAGCTGAGATAGGATCCCGGTCGAGAGGCTGTGTGCAAACAGAAGCAAAGTGCACCTGGGGTTAGCCGGCCTCAGCCCGAGCAAAGGCAGTCAGCAGCAGCTGGTGTGACTTGCCTCTCGGAGAGGCTCCAATGCCTTCTTTGTGTTAGCTGAAATACCTGCACCCAAAGGCTCTGCTCCAGTGTCACATGGGTGACAAAGCTAAAAAAGGCAAACCCATAGGCTTAATTTAGACCACCCCCAATATGTGAGTGTTTTCCCCTGAGACAGTTTATGTGCCTCTTTCCAACTCTCCTACAACTTTCCTGGAATTTTAATATCCCAGACTCTTTGGTTTTGCACTTTTTCACTCTTATTTTTAGATTCAGTATTTCATAGTGGTCTGCAGAGTCTGCTTGACGCCAGCAAATGTAACTGGATCCCAAGTCCCTGCAAGACAAGAATTGCAGCCACGATCAGCATGCTGCCGAGAGCACAAACCTTGGCAGTGGTCAAAACCAAATAGTCTGAATCCTCTATTTATCTTACAGCGAGGCTTGGGGAAAGAGGCAGGAAGAGTTCATCAAAATGCAAAGAAGAATAGCTGGGAAGGGTCTGGGGCAAAAAAATACAAATCAAAGATACAAATAGGTCTGGCATAGAGATTTGTGTGACCAGACTTCCAAAAGCAAGTACAGGGGTTTACAAAAAACAGAGATAGTTCATTCTCTAGTAACCTAGTAACAGGACAGGCATGCACCAAGTAGATTGCCTTTAAAAAGAGTTGTGTCAGCAAGGTTGACTTCAGTGGAATAAATAGGAATAGGCTGCTTGGCAGCACATCAATGCTGACAATACTCTCACAGGTCAGATTTTCCAAATTATACTAGCTCATTTGATAGACACGTAACTGCAAGTATCTGTTCTTTCTTGGAAAAGTATGGGCTGTTGTCGTCTTCTCAACCTTTGGTGAGTAGGGGTTAGGTTTTATCTGACTGTCTCTCTTGAATGATGTGCAATTGGAATAAATTTGATCTCTGAGGCCATAGAGCTGAATCACTTTGCTTCAACGTACTGCTTCCTTTCTAACACTTCTGCCCCTTTCTCCCCAGAGCAGGGAAGAAAATTAAGGATTGCCAGTTTATTGGACAGAAAATATTCATCCTAACTATTTTGGATTCTCTAAATAAGGTAGCTAGTGCCTAGAACTGAGTGTGACCACTTCATGTAAGAAAAACCCTAATATATCAAGGCAGTTATTTGCCAAAGGTGCCATGATGAGTCAGCAGCACAGCCAAGATTAGAATGCAGAGTGCAGACTGCCCATCCCTGTCTCGCTCGCTGGCTCCTCCAGCAGCCTCTAGGGAGCAAAGTTCATTTAGCTGGGTGGCTAAATGCTCAATTCCAGCGCTAGCACTTTGCTGCATATCATCATTTTGGCAAGCTTAATTCTCTGTTGCCAAGAGAGAGCACAGTGCAAGAGAAATAGAAAAGCAGTGATCTTACCCATGGAGCAAAGGACACCACAACAGCAAAATTCCAGTTTGAGAGGATAAGAAAAACAGTTATTGTCAATATGTTGACTGTGTYGTGTGTGTGTGTGACTGAAATCACTTGAACAGGGCTAAGTCCTTTCCAAGGTGGTTCCTCTGTCCCTTCATAAGAAACTAACGCAGAAAAAAACCCCATAAAGCAGAGTTCTTGATCAGAGCAACTTGATGCCGTTTAACTTTTTTAAAAAAAAAAACTCATTTGGCCAAATTATGTAACACTAGCATTTTTTTTCCCCTTGCCAGAGACCGTATTTGGTATTCCTATCTTTTGAAATGCATAGTAGGAAAGGCACACAGATCGCGTGAAGCAGCATAAGCTGCCGCTGCAATTGCCAGCTCAGAAGTATTAGCAGTGTCTCACTAAGCTCCCTGCTTGGTCACCAGGGCTTTGTGAAGGTTCCCAGTGCATGCTGAGAGCGGGCTGCGCTCCAGGATCCTGGAAGCAGCTATGGACTGTCTGCCACTGAGCAGCCTCTTGAGGTCAGCAGAAGCGAAACTGTGAGGAACATTAAAAAGCAGATGTGACCACCAGGATAGGTAACTCGTGGCACCAGATTGACCCATCAATGGGGCTCTTCCCTCCTTAGGAAGATTTCTCAGAGAGAGAAGCATGGGTGGCCACAGTGCTTGGCCTTATAGTGCTGAGGCCCAGGGTGCAATCTAGGAATGTATGTATTACACCCTTTTTAATAAGTTCTCTGTCTAAAAGTCATTCTAAATGTCAGATGTATTTGCATACAATTTCAAACATACATAGCAGTGCTTTCTCTGTGAGAGTTTTGGATAGTACAGAAATGTCTATGCTGGGTAGGAAATGCAGCCATATATTCTAGAAGGTCCCAGTGGTAGCTTCAGGAAGAGAAAAATAAAAAATGGGTTGCTGCTTAGATAATTTCACAGTAGGGAGTGGGTTACCGGTACTGGTCATGCTTCACTGACTTAGCATTTCTGTCACAAAGATATATAGGAGCGAGTCCATGAAAGCAGGACACACAAGAAGCCTTAAGTCCAAGGTATGTAAATATTTGTAAAGCAGATGATGAGTTGTGTGCATTAGGGTAAACATAAATTCTTCTGTTTTATTCTCAAATGGAAGTGTATTTTATTCAGACTCTAATCTGTGTGCAGTGTAGATGCCCCTAATAAACATTTTTTTTCCTACTAATCTCTAGAAAAGGATTGCTTCCTACCCTGTCATGTTTCTTGCAGACATATTGCTCTTTCTTTCATTGACTTCTTCTTTTTTGGACAATGTAAGAAAGTTGATTAGGTATGTGAGTTGTCAAGAAAGCAGATTTTAAAACTAATGATCTAGAATTACATTATGGAAGGCATAAATAGTTGAGATTCGAGTTCTTAAGTTTTTATTCAGTCCTGTTACTCTAAAGAGAGCAGCCTTAATTATGTTGCCAGAAGAGCTAGGAGCATCTGCTAGACTCCAGGAGTCTTAATTTTCAATATTTATCTTTAAGGTCTAAAAAAAAAAAGAAGTGAGCTCCCTCTTATAATTTGGGTTACCTTCTGGAAGATCCCATCTCTCTTTTTTGAATGTGAAGTGCTCCAGGTTTAGTAGAGCCATTCACATTACTTCCTTCCATGTGAGGATTTTCATTTAGATTGAGGAAGATGTGATCTCGTCTCAATCCTGTTTTACAGGGGATGAAAAACAACATTTCCATCTAATGTGAACCAGAGGTTCTCAGAGCCAGATCTCAGAGCCAGGGTAGTGTTTTGCGTGATAGATGGTTTTCATTGACACTTTTTTTTAAGTATAATTCCAAACCACAGTTGAATATGTGACTGTTATTTATGCCTTCAGTTAAAAAGTGTAAATCTTCGTAAGTATTTCCCTCATATAAGGATTTCTTATGTATCACAGCCTGACCTTTCCAGCAGGCTGAACTTCCATATATAACATATATTTTGTGCTTTCTTTGAACTAATTGTTCTTGTGCAGGAAAATTATCTTAGTTGGCTTTAACAGGTTTGGAGATGAGAAAAAGCATTATAGATGAAAGGAATCCTTTTTTAAAGAATTCCATTTTCTATCAATATTGTTCTGTTACTGACTTAGATTTGCTTCTTGCCTATTATTGCAGTGTTTTCCTTGTTTGCTTCTCAATGTTTTGGATTTATTTCTAGTTTCAAAATCCAATCAGCTATCCTAACTGTTCTCGTTTTACATCATTTTTATCTTCTGAGAAACTTAGCTGAATTCTCCCTGTTTACTAAAATACACCTTGTGCCCTTACACACAGGGATTAAAAGTGAAGAAATTTTTGAAACAAAATAACATGAATAAAATCTGTATTGCTTATAGGAATTTCTATACTTGGCCATTCTCATATTGGTATTTGGTAGTTATTTGATATTTTGGTTGTATTTAGCATTTCACTGTCTTTCGTCACACTGGCTGTCATAGCCCTTGAAATCTTCATGTAATATATATTGCTTTACAGATGCAGAAACTGAAAACCAGAAAATAGAGCTGAGCAGGGGTGTGAACTCCCATATGACTATTACCTCATCTAGAAACATCACCCAGCTTTTTTCTGTCTCACAAGAGCACAGTCACACCATATTACTGAATGACAAACTGGAGTTTTTAGAAATCTGAGACAGAACTGAGTCTGAAAATGTTAGCCCAAGATGATGCAGAAGTTGTGTTATTTTGGAGCGGAAAAGCTCTTTCATTTTGTTTGCCTCTGAAAACTTGTGATGAGAATAGTTCTTCAGAGTGAGCCACGCTGTAGTGAGTATATCTGTAAGTGTAGAAGGAATCACACTAAATCAGTAGGCTTTGTAAAATGCCCTGATAACAATACTCCACTTACCCAGAGACATGAATGGCGGGGAGAGGGATCCTTATGTCCTTCAGGTCTGCAGTTTCAACTGAGTTACTAACAGGGCTTGTGGAACAAAATTCTGGATTTTAATCTCAGACTAACTGTGTAGTTGTCATGTATGTATTATAGGTTTGAAATACTATCATTATAGATCCTTTTAAGTGAGTACAAGTGAGTACATTAAAGACCTAATGTTGCATACAGATAGACTGGAGCAAAATTGCTAGAATAGGGATCTTTACTCTGTGGTGACTATTCATTCCTGCTTCTCCCATGCATTAGGTATATATATTGAAAAGCAACCATAAAAACTATTTATCTTCATGATATGGGCCAAGAGCTGGGGTGAGAATAAAGCCACTCCTTGGTGAAAATAACAACTGCTTCATGGCTGAAACTGGATCCTTGATGTTCAGTGCTCTGTTTTATGTGGTGAGATGGGAGGAGGCCCTGTTTCCACGTTTGGCTGGCACAGGCTGGGGAGCGAGGACGTGAGCTTCTTCCCTAGTGGGACTGACTCCTTCTGGGACTTGCAGAGGACTAGAGAAGCTTTAAAATTAATCTGCTTTGTGAAAGACCCTGGATTAAGCATCCAAGTCTTAGAAAGAAAAAAAAGCAACAATAACATTCAAGTCAATGAAAGCAGCCTATATATATTTTTGTGTGTGTGTATATATATGTATGTATGTATATACCCAAACACAGATATGTATGTATTCTGATACCTTTGCATAGCTGCATATATATATCCTACAAACTGAACAGACTGTGCAAATGTATCAGAAGCTGAAACTCACTGGATCCAAATTCTATGAATTGGTCTAGCTTTCCTTCCCAGACAGAAAGTGAGGTGATGGAAACTCTAGTCTAGAGTAAATTTAATCAAACTAGTTAGTAACGATAGGCACTTTATTTTTCAAAATCATGTGTTCTAGCAAGAGCCACAGGGAGCATTTTCTGTGCCTGACAGGACAGACAGGCCCACCACTACCCACTAACAACTCTGCCCAAGGCTTTGTAGCCCAAGGATTTGATACAAAGCCTTTATTTTTTCATGTGACTTTAATTACGTTCTGCATCTTTGCCCAGGACTTCATGTGAAGGCATCAGAATGTAGAAACTAAGGCTTTTCACAGATAAAAACGTGAGGGAGGGAAAAACATTTACAGCCAGTGCTGTAAGGCACATACAGAGAAGAGGAGGACCATTTTGAAGCTCTTGAGTCCAGATAAGCACCAACCTGAACTTTTCCAGGTGTGTCCTTGCCAATATTTGCCGTACCAGAAGCAGAAGATCCTAGGAAAAACTGGAAGAAAACTAGCTACATGAAATCTTCCCTAAGCTCTTAGAACTGGAGCAGAAAAGTCAATTGCTGTGAGATCTTCTGATTGTTTGTGGAACATTCATTGCATGCTAGTGACAACTTGCTGTTTCCAGTGGTGACTGTAACTGTAGGATTTGTCTTCTAGTCTGATTGTAACACTTTGAAACTGCATGATTTTACTTAGGTTACCTCAGACTGTTTCTGAACTGCCTTGGACAGAAAAATTGTGCCTCGTTATTGCTCTGTGTGTGTGTGTCCTCAGCTCTGCTCTGTTGTTTTGGGGGTTTTTTTATCCAAAAAGAATACTGCTCAGCTAAGATGTTCATCATGGGGAGGGCTGAAAGTGACACTTGCACATCTCATTGGTGTCGATGAAGCCTGACTCAGGAGGAGCCCTGCTTGGCTTTAGCCTTCCTGGGGAACTGGTGGGCTTGGCAGGTCGAGGGAGACCTTGTTTATAAAATGCACAAAAGACAGGCAGACTGAAGCAGACCTCCCAAAGTCACTTTCAGAGGCACTCACCAGATTAGCCGGGCACTTTAGCTGAGCTGTCACCTGCTCTCCAGGCTGTTTACTGTACACACTGCTAAGTGCAGGCATTATTGCTTACTCTGTTCCTCAGACCTGGGTGTACCTTACCGAAAGTCCATATGGAAAATGCCTAATGTAAACCTAACCTGCTCCTCTGAAAGCCTCGGGCTGCTCTTTATTGTTCAGCACAGCCCTGGTTATCTGACCCGCATAAGGGGAGGTGAAGTGAATGTCAGGGCCTTTAAAGGCATAGGCAGGTACCTGAAGCACTGAATATTGAGTCTGTCCTTCATATGTGGTTGCATGAGGTCTTTTTCAAAGTCGTTATTACGATTCATTATACTGCCTAAATGGTTTGTGCTATTTCAGACTTAGTCTAAATTCCAAATGACACCTACCCCTTAGGCTTTTTATATAAAGGTAATTGGGTTCTTGCAAGATGGCGTGATTTGCATATTTTTGTGCTTTTCAGCTAAAGGCCTGTTGCTGACTGAGGCACAGCATTGCTCACGCTTGGTAGGAGTCCGGCATCCCCAGCTGAGTACTCAGAAGAGGCACTGTGGATTTCTCTGGGGAAAGAGGGAAGTACAGAGGGAAGCTACTAAGCTCAAAGTGATATTTCAACTTTGGTTCAGTATTACATCAGGAAGTTCTTTAGCTCTGAGGTGCTTCTGCATCTTTGGATCTGCAACGTTTCATATCCTTCATATCCTGTATACTTTATGGCATATGCAAAGAGCAAATAACACTAACAGCTGAGGTTTACCTCACACAGGGAAATACAGAACCAGAGCCAAGTTAGCATGGGAACAGCCGGACTTTTATAAATTGACCAACTGTGAATGCTCAGTCTGTTTGTCATAGGGGCACTCATATTTTTCTACATAATTGCCTTTTCACACAAGCCTAGAGTTTTAAGTATTCTATGATTCTATGATTCTAATAGGAGAGCTTTTGCACTATCTCAAGGAAAGAGCTCTGTGATGTGTATACATCCAGATTCTCTTCTGTGCAGATGAACTCAGTGCAAGAGTGCTATGTGTGGGTAGTCTGATCCCTAGTTCTTTATGGCATATCTACACCAGCCCCTAGGAAGCTTTGAGGTGGAATCACTAAAGACAAGGAGTCCAAAAGCAACCTTTATCTATCAGACCAAATTCAGAGCTCCTGAGAACAGATTCTTCTCAGTCCAAGAGATTGTTGAAAAGATGGCAAAAGTAGATTAAATTGTATAAGCTGCTTAGAAATTTTAAAGCATTTAAAGAGCTTTTGAGTAACCAGAGGGCAACATTTCTGATCACATTAAAGTCTCTTTCCTTCCTACTCTCACATTTGAATAATTCACAGCTGAAAACTCATTTTGCTTGACTTTCAAACATGTAAGTTGGCCTCTGATCTAGAACAAAGTATACAAAGCTTTGACACAAGAGGAATGTGTATTTATTAAAGTTAGAAACAATAGAAGCAAGAGTGTTTGACTACACAGACTGCATTTTTTAAAGCCTAGTGCCCAAGTTAGCTAAGGTGAAAGAGACAAAGGCTTCTTTATCTGTTGGAACTATTTCATCTGTGCAGTTCTTCCCCAAATCAAGAGCTGGGTACTCCAATGACATGTTTGTCCTGCAAGTTAGTCACTTCCGGGTTTCTTTCTAGAGCTGAAAGGACACTGGGGACACATCCACCTTGGAGAGAGAATCTGGATGTTAGCTATACTAAATTTGCTCTGAAACTGTTCCAGTTCTTCTTATGTCTTCAGATGCTCAAAGGCAGACAATCTATACCGTTGATGTTTCAGCCTGCCACAACTCTGGTAGGCTGTAATACAGCCAGGTATTACTTAGTGTATTTCTATCTGGGGAAAAACAATAACAATAAAGCAGGACAGCTACAGAGGTCCYAGAGCTATGCAGTGCAGGCATGAGCCACCCTGCACCAGCTGGTCAAGGGACTGGGACTCTTTTCCTGGTGGAGTACCTAGAGAACTCCACTCTGGCAAAGTGTATCACAGGTTTTACGCCACCATTGTAACCATTTCCCTCTTCTTGCAGGGAACACAGAGCAGCATAACACTGCACTCAGCTGCAGGAAAGCTCAGTATGTGCTATTCTGTATAGGCTACTGAGTCGTGCTTTTAGCATGTATCATATTTTAGGTTTAGCTGAAAACACCCTTTTGATGACACTCAAAGGTTTTGTTTTGCTCAGTTAAACAGTCCCATGTGAAACTGGTATCTTGATATAAGTCCATTTAGCATATGCAGATGATCTAAAGGGATTTAACTCCCTCTCCGTTGCTGTCTGATTGTACAGAGAGCCAGCAAAAAACCAGTTACAGACTTTCTCCAAACTACTGTTGTCATCTTCACCCTCCAAACAGAGTCTGCTGTCCCCCTTGTTGCTAATCATTGCAAGGAATGTCAGAAGCAGGCACTAAGCACAGGACATTGCTGCACAGGGTGCAGAAAATCAGACTGGCTCACTTGCATGGCCATGACAATTTTGCTCTAGAATTTCAGTGAAAATCTAGAAGATCTGGATGAGGAATTGATATCCGGTTTTGAAATAGTTTCCAGTTCCCCATGTTTGAAGCCTTATGGCTGAATTAGTGTTCCAAAAATCCACTTTCTGAATCTGATACTCAAAGAATCTTTCCATGCATACATCACTATGACAAAGCTGTACAATGACAACCATTGAAAATGTTGCATTTCCAAAAGTCTTTGCAAGGAAGATTATGGAGGAGGTTGCCTGTGGCAAGAGCAGGACACTGACAAAACAAGCCTGCATAGTGCTTACCTCCAGTTACCCCTTGCAAAACTCCTACTGCTGGGCAGTAGCCAGTGCAATCAAATCCTGTTTCCCTAACCACCAACAGGTGACTGTGCATATGACAGCAGTTTTCTTTAACATGTTTTCCCTGACACAACAGAGTGACACGAGCCTAAACATGCAGCCTATGRGCCATGGGAATAATGCACAGTCAGAGGTGACTCACGGGGTATCCCAAGAAAAGGGAAGGAGCCTCTCTGAAGTATGTTGTGCTACTTACACGTCCTGACAGTAATTCAGGGAACTACCAACACTCTCTCCAGCTTCTTTTTTGCCTGGCAGCCCCAAGGTAACAAGAAAATGCCATAAACACAGAAGTGATGCACTTGAGGACAATGGCATATCTGCATTTGTGTAGAATTGGGGGTGACAGCTTTGCATTGCTCTGTTGCTTAAAAAAGCTTGCAAACTTATGATGCAAACCTATGACAGTAAATGCTTAGCAGGGAACGGTAACTGAAAAATGAAACTGAAATGGTTCTTCCAATTACAAGGATCCAATATGGATAAACTTGAGATTTTTTAGATAATCACTGCTGAGACAGAGACATGCATCTAAGTAAGTAAGTGCTGATGAGTTTGATGAGTTTGATGAGGCTGCAGAGCTAACATTAGACTTTCTTCTACTAATTGCAAGTTTGTCCTAGTTGTGGATTTCATGGAATAGGACTCTGATGAGTAGAGGCACCAAGATCTCAAGAAGATTATATACTTTTTCACCGTGTCAATAATGCATAATCACAGACTCAGGCTTTTCTAATTTCAGTAAGACTCATTCATCTGGTGCATGGTGATCACTGAGGTCCCTACAATTTACTTATGACCTAATGAGCAAGAATTTAAATAGAGGTTAATTTAGTATCTCAGCAGTTTTAGACCTTTTAAAAATATTTTTATGAAGAACTGATTTTTTTTTTTTCTGGATGTTGAGCCCTCAATTCCTTCCTGGGAGAACTGTAATACTCATATCTGCTCTGAATACTTGACAACTGCAGGGCTTGACACCTTTCAGATGCTTTCTGCATCTCTACTGTAGTTCCCTCCCTAAAGTGAGGATTAAGGTTCCTCACTAAAGTTTGGGTAAAGTCTAGGCAGCCCTCACACATGTGCTCATAATGAAAAGATATTTGTAGAGGCAGAATTTTTTCACTTTGTTGTAACGTAAGAAGGAGGTATCAAAGAGAAAACATGCTCACCCTCAGAAGGGAGGAAGAGTAGGAACATGTTAAAATTTTTGCTCAGAAGTCCTGTATGGATGAATCAGAAAGGAGTTTGAGCTCAGTTGTTTGTAACTACCGCCACAGGCCATGCTTTTTTAGTCAAGAGAGCACATAAGGGAGTTGGAAAGGAAACTATGAGAAATATTGAAGTCCAAGATAAGCCAAAAAAAAAAGAAAAAGAAACTCAAGAATGCAACTTCTTATTTTTTCAACTTCTATACAATTTCTATTCTGCATTTTTACACAAAGAGCTGGAAACTTTATTAAAATACAAATTAATTCTCTTGTTCAAACAGCAAATATCAAATACTCTATGGATATGTGAGTATCAGCCAGTACGTATAAAGCCTCCCCAAGATTATTTTTATAAGTGTTCCTCTGGCTCTTTAGTGATCATACCCTTAAAGTTTTCCTTCTTTGGGTAATCCTCAGCTTTAATTTCTGTTGAAGACAAAACAAGCCAGTCTGGGATCTTGCGTCATACTCTCATCACTATCCTGTATGTGGAATTTAGAGCATTTAAGGAGAAGCAAATTGAAGCCATTGTCTCTGTGTTGTGTTTGCTGCTGGTACTGAAGTGCTGGAGATGGCTGTCATGTCGATTAAATGCAGGGATATAGAAAATATGTGAGAGTTTCTGCAGCCAAGTACTTACAATCCATCAACTGCAGACTGCATCTAGACTCGCACAGAAGAGAGACACTGTAATTCGTTTGTGAGCACAGCTGCACATGTAGATAGAGGACACTATATTTGAAGATGTCTTTGGAGCTGGTATGACTGCATCATGCACAAACAGTTGCCATTGTACATGCAGCTAAGTTGTTTTAGAGGACGAGGATGGTATTCAGAGACATTCTCACCTTTGTGCTTTTTGAGCAGTAGAGCCCATGGCCCAAATGTGTATTTGTGGGAGACTGTGAGAAGAGGACTGGGAAACAAGCAAGGATGTTTATACTTGCACTGTCTTTATCACTTCTTAGCCTATCTTCCTCCTGCCCCCAATTTGTTACAGGAAAATAGAAGAAGTTCTGTTTTCTTGTGCCAATTGCGCAGCCTCTGATGGGGCAATCTCTGGAGCAATTCTGTTCACCTATGCAACATGCAGGATACTATGTGAAAGGATCAACCAGATGTGGTTATTTTGTGGTCTAACAGCCTATGTTGAAGAAGTAAATATATATAAGATATATATACATATATATGACAAAATATTTAGCTGCTTTTCATATTTTTCCTTTCAGCTGCTGGGGCTCTGTTCAGCTGGCTGTTGAGTAACTAGATAAAATAAATACCTAGTCAAAACAAAAGTACGACCACTAAGCAGTTAACATCTATTTCTAAACTAGAGCTTCACTTCTTGGAAGTCATCTATGAACTGTCCCTCAACAGAAAGTTACAATGTGTCTGTATATGATGTAATTAATCTGGCACTAACATCTTGCTGTGAACTCACTTTGCTGTGATTATTTCATTCGCCATAACTGAGTTAACTCAGTTAATCTATATTGTTGTCCAAATTAGGATACAGACCTGGAAAGAGCTTCCTTGGAGCTCAGATTCAGGCCCTCTGCTATAACAGCTAAGCTGCTCCTTATCCTGTATGTGATGATCTGCCATCTCAAATGCACTTCTTCCTGGATCCTTGAGAGTCCTGAGTCTACACTGTGAGCAAGTGCTATGGATGAACCAGGACTAGCTGTATGAACAAGGTTGCCCACATTTGCTCTGTCAACCAATTACAGATTTGTCCCTTTATGAATGACAATTGATGGAAAATACAAAATCTGACTCATTTATTTTTCTTCATTTTGGGCTGTTCTCTTCAGCATTCAGATGGAAAGCCTTTAATACAGGCAGTAGTGTGGAATGTGAGACAGTGAGTATGCAGAGTATAATTAAGTTGTAGTGACTTTAAATTACAGAAGTCAGTGATAAGTACCAGAAAACAAAAGTCTAATATGAATTGTATAATGGGAACCTCCATAAAGTATATGCYGAGCTGAATAATTCTAATATCTGAATCTCTTTCCATGTTGTCAGTTTGCATTTTCTGTCATTTGGTCTATCCGTGAGTCATAGTATAATCGTATTTAGAATTATAATAAACTTGTAACGGCAATGATGATGAACATTTGGTCATGGGAATGGGGAAATGAAAAGCAGCACTTTCAGTGTAACAGTTCAAGCTTTCTGAAACTTCTTCCAACCAAGACAGTTTTCCATTTGAAACTGTTGATTCAGTGGCARCTTACTGAACTATTTCTGATCCATCCATCCATCCTTAAACTTAGCATCTGTACGCTGCTGTTGAAACGTGTGCTCCTTCACTGAAACTGTGAATTTCATTCTGCTTTGATTTGATAAGCCCATGGCTGCACTTTTGGCACTCTAATACTATGCGGGTAAATACATAGGTAAAACTTTCTTTTAACAGAATTTCAAGAAAAGATGTTCCTCTTTTAYGCAAAAGAAAGTTATGAGCATGTGACTGTCACTACTAAAACCCTCCTCAGTTTATTTTCCTCCATTGATACCAGCTGCATCCACACAGGGCTGTGTAAGGACGCCACTCGCCACGTCCTGCTCATTCCAGGCTTCTCCCTCACCAACCTCTGACTGCCAGGGCACCCCACTCTTTCTCTGTGTGTGCCTTGCTAAGAGCAGCTCCTGAACATGATGGATGCCACTGCCTGGCCCTTTGGCATTTGCATCTGCAGAAGCCGCCAGCTTCTGTGCCTGATTGATGTTGCGCTCAGATTTTTCCTCCTTCATTTTAAATTTGTCTTATCTTTAATCTTGTTTCAGAGTTGCTCAGACTTTACTTTGCACTTCTGCTTATTCTTGCTGCAGTGCTGGTTGCTTTTGCTTCTCTTTATAGTCACATTGCATTGGTTACAATAGCTGCCTCTCGCGCAGGTTTCCTGGGCCTCATCAAATGCTGAAGTTTCATATTTCAGATGCCAGTTTAAGGCTTTGGTCATAATCTTCAAAGTAATAAATGGATCAAGCCTCAGCTACTTTAAAGGCAGAATTTTGATCTGTGAACCATCATGACAGCTGCACTTGCTTGGGGCAATGTAGATTACAAAGCCTAGGAGGAAGCATGTGAAAGTGAGGAACGAGGCATTCCCGGCTGAGAGAAGCCAGCAATGGGAAGAATATCCAGAAGAGATTCCACGGACCCACACACCAGGAAGGTGAACAAAACCTTTCTCTTTGGATCACTCTGAACATTGATTTTTTGCTCTGTCCAGAAGAATCCAGTAAACAAACACATCAGCAGCGCCCCAACATCAGCATTTCAAACAAGTACTACTGCGGGGTTTTTTAAGAAACTGACCATATAGTCTGCTACAAACTCTGCTTTAAATACAAGGCTCAGTGCTGGTGGTATGCAAACATTGGAACCTCTCCTCATGGCTGCCTGCTGCTGTGCAACTGCATTCCCACAGTGTCCTAGTGTCAGGAGGCTTTCTGCATGAGGCGGATTTAACAACAGAAATTAATGAGAAATTTTCAAACAGAAGCAATAGATGAGAAGTCTCTTCTTCAGGGCTTTCTGTGAAGTGCTGGTTAATAAAGTAGACAGTTTACTTTTGAAGTTAAATCAGACTAACATTTCTGTTCTATGCTAAATTAGTGTATTTCAGCCTTAGTGTTTATCCAAACACAAAGTCCCCCTGGTTAATCTTCCATGGAGATTTCAACCAATTTAGTTAAACTGCTATAAACACTTCTGTAAGACACTTTGTTTAACTTATGTCAATCTGGAATCTGTTTATGGCAACCCTAAATACACTCTTCTTCAACTTAACTACAAATGTCAGCCAATTTCTTGCACCGATTTTGATCAAACTGATTTAAAGTAAAAGCTTAATATAAACGAGTTTCTTGTAAACTAGAAATTTCCTTGGTAAACCAGAAACTTCAGTGTAGTGCATGTCACGTCCTCCCTCTTGTGGCTGACATGAAGGCTCACAGTTTTGGGAAACACGCAGGCCCTTAGGAAGATGGATTAGATTCTCCCTAGCCATGACTTGGCAACAGGGACAGTAAACTGGCAGTTATTTTAGGGTTCAAGGTACTATAAACACTGCTTTTTTTTTTTTTTTTTTTAATCAAATACCAAAATGGTCGAAGTTAGATGCTTACATACTGTTAATTTGAAAAATAGACTTTATTCTGAAATAAAATAATTACTAAGATGTATCAGTAAACACACTATAAAACTACTAATGCTGGTGTAGCTTGCTCTCTGGGAGACTACTGGAAAAGCAAAGTTGGCAAGGGTGGGCAACCAGGAATTTGTTTGAATTAGAAACAAAGAGAGAGGCTGCAGAGGAGAGCTGAGAGACAGAAGGCTTGTGGATTTGAGAGGAACAACATTTCCAAACTTGAGTCCCCCGTTGCATCCACCGCTGGCAGACAAGTGGCTGAGAAGCTCGAGGCAAAGCGCGCGCCGTGTCTCTGTCCCACAGCAGTGGTGACATTCACGGGTGACAGCAGCTGTGCTGGCCCTGCCAGTCCATTCCGCCTGTTTGCATAGCAAATGTGGAAACACAGACCCGTATGGCTGCTGGGTGAGGTGAGCTGCACTTCTCACAAGAAATAGCCGCCTAAGGCTTCAACAGAGGCATAAGCGAACTGAAGAAAACAGGTTTCTGCCTTAACTTTTGCCTGATTTTCTTCATCTGACACAACCCAGTAATCATGATGTGCTTTTCAGCATGCCGAGGGGAGGCTTGAAGTTGTGCCGAGGATTCCAGTCCTGGATTCCCAGATTCATTTAATTATCGTGATGAATTTACTGACATGATTATCGGGTTTTCTTAATTTGAAAATCGGCCTAAAAGGGCTTAATGCCAGGTGAGTTCTCTATCCTTTACCCTGGTAGGGATCAACCCTGCCAGGGAAAAGCTGCCTCTCACGTTCATGCACCATGTTGGCCTGTTGCACATGTATGCATTTCAAAGTGTAAGCTGATAGCTGGCAATAGTTTTGGCACCACAAAATCCTTCTAGTCCTGCTGAGACTGTGACTGACCCATATGCTGGTGGGTCAAGAGCTCCCAGAGGGCTACCCAGCCCTTCCTCTGATCAGCTGGGGACTGGGTATAAGTCATTTTACTATACCACTACCTAAACCACCTAGAATAGTGTGAATCACTACTTTCTAGTGGAGAAGAAAAGGAAGGAAAAAAAGAGCTTTTCTGCTTCTACTGTTTCAAAAAGGGACTTGCAAAGGGAATAAAACACTTGCATTATCTGTAAAATTGACATAGAAACCTTTCTTTGCTGAAGGCATGACTTTCAAATATGTTTGGAAGGCAGCACATTAATATATACATTATCCATGCTTCTTTGGCACCGTACACTGGGTTTTTCCATATCCATGGAAGCCCAGGAGGTGCCCATGCCCCACTCTCTCATGCTACTTTGTGCTACCACACTTCTGTTGTCAAGGCTGCAAAATCTACTTGTGCTCTACCATGAGAGCAGGACGGCCCTGGCAGGTACCGTTCCACAGAGCTCTTAGGCCTCGTGCTCCTTGATTTCCTCTCTTGCTAGGGGTGCCACAAGGCCATCTTGCTACGTTCCGCCTCTTTTAGAGAGCACCAGGACTGAGGAATGTGAAAAGACTATCTAATGTTAAAAGACTTTATAGGAAGAAGTGAAGAATGCTCGTGCATCAGCAAGAAAGTCCTGTGCCCCCAAGTCTGTGGTTAGGGTCTTGGGTAAGCCATGAAAAAGCATTGGTGGAAATGAAGCAGAAGAACGTAAAAGAGGCAGTCATTATAGAGGATGGCCTAAACCCCATAAAATCCCTGACTTTAATATGACAGGGGAACACAAAACTCTTCATTGCCTCTTCTACAAGAAGGCAGCTTGGGGCAGAGGCCATGTGAGCAGGAAGTCACCATGGTAGCTGCTCCTGCACCGGACAGGAGATATCCACAGCTAAGAGCAGCCATGGGACATGCAGGGCCATTACTGGAGCTGCAGGAAGATGCATGACTTGAGAAAAGAGGAGAGAGCAGTAGAAGGGGAAGGGGCAGCCCTTTTATAGGGTAGGGTTGAAAGCTTTGTGCAGACAAGTGCCAACCCACATGACAGAAAGCTTAATTGTACTCCATTGGCAAGAAAGATTTGGAGGTCACAGCACATGCAGATACAGCCATGCTACTTTATGAGCTGTAAGTCAGCAGTTGGCTGTGGTTTCATTCCTGTGCTGCTAACATCTGGTGTAAATTAGAAATGAACATTTAGTAAAGAGTTTTTTTGGATTCTCTTCCAAGTGGTTGGTTCTCAGAATGTCTTTTCTGACCATTATTGTGGACTCTGAAGGCCACTGATACTCTTTAGAAAATACATCAAATCAAGCTGACCAGTGTGGTGTACAAGTCAAGTCAGAGTAGAGGTGTCAAGTTCCCCTTTGTATCTATAAACATAGGGCTTCTGTGTTCAAGGTTGGAACACTTTTATTCTCCATATTGGGATAGCCAGTAGATTATTGCAAATAGCCAAAAGGGCTGAAATGATAGTGCAGGACTGTGAGAGCATGCCAAACATGTCCCAAAACCATCAGCAGAGCAGGAAGTATCAGAGCCTCTCCATCCTCAGGTGACATTGTGTTACAGTGGGTGATGCTGTAGGCACGATACTGGTAGAGTGGTGCAAAGAAAATCCTAAGTTGGAAGAGAGGAGAGTCATCTTCCAGCAGACCAGATAATCAGCAGAATTTACAGCACCAGTCAAACAGGGCATTGAATGGATTAATGCAAAACAGTCAACTTGGGATGAATTTTTTTTGTTCAGCTGCAGTGTTGGGGAATAATCAGAATTTTGAATTAATAATTTCTCATGAATTCTTTTGGGTCTATTTTCAATTAAGTTGACAATAAACTTCATATTTTCTGAAATTTGGAGGAGTTGTAAGCAACCTGGATCTAACAGGGTTATGCCCATGGTCATGGACCCCTAGCTGAGGAAGATAACGGGTTGGAACACTAAGGAATTCGAAAGATAAAATAAGGATTGGAAGAATTTTTCACAAATACATATTGGAAGAATGTTTCTGTATCTTGGAGAGACATGGTCAGGAGAAGGAGAAYATGTTCTTGTGAAATGTGTAAGGAGGCAGTTCAGCTGCAGCCTGCCCAGGCTTCTGCAAACATTGGGCTTCCATTAGGGCAGAACAAGACTTTGCCTGGTCACCCAGGGATGACTCACTGTGGKATTCAGCTCTGAGAGGAAGAAAGRGAACTGAACTGAAAGCCGTCTTTTATTGTAGTTATTCCCACTGCTTGTTAAATAGAAATGTAGGGTTGGGAAGAGCTTCAGGAGAACTTGTAGACCAAGGATCTGGCGACCTTCTCTCTGATCTTGATTATTCCTCTGAGTTCAGACAGTAAAGTGACAACAATCAGACAGGGAATGGTAAGAGTGCAGAAGTTATCTTTGCTGAACAGTAGTGATATAGGTTTTATATATATAAGTTTTAGTTGACCAGACATAATATATACTAACAAAACTTTTGCAAAGTTAAGTCTTTTCTACATCTATTAATTCAACCCACTGGCACAGACATTCTGGACATCCTGCTCACATGTTTTGCATTAAAGCATTACAAAATCCCAAATTGTGGTGCCAGATGGTTTTGGATTACTTTGTTTGTATTAAAAGTTTAATTTGGGTTCAAGGAAAATAAAAATTCAAGTAATATCTTTAGCAGGACTACATAGGTTGCACTTGCTTTATTCTTCAGCTATCTGCCTTCTGCATGTTGTATTTTGAGTCATGATAAAACTTGAAAACATGCATTGAGATTTACAGACCTCCCAGAACAGATTGTGTTCTATGAAATGCTTACAGGGATTGACGTGAGAGGAAATATTCCTAGAGACCCACTATGCTGAGAAACCGCACAGTGAATTAAAATAGTGCTTGTCTTCCAAATACGTGTCTCCTAGGAATGCATTCAGCCTAGTCTTGAATATCAGTCTAGAAAGAGAATGGTTAAAGGTCCTGCATATGGCTGTTGTTCCTGCTAGTAATCATTTTGTTTGCTTTAATTAAAGAGCTGAATGAGTTTTTAGCTAGTATTAACAAGGATGACGACTTTCAAATTATCTTTCCTTAGTGTAACAGATGACCACCAGTAGTATAAACACAGAGTTAACTTGAAACTGGATCTGCTGGAATTCACACAGGCTGCACCACATGGTATGAACAGCGTGACATGTCCCCTGCACTCTCTGAATTTTGTCCTGCAAGGATCACTGTCACATCACGTACGACGTGGCTTCTTCCTTGTTATTATTCAAATAGGGGATTACTTCTTTTATCCAGTCACTCTCCTGACTTCAAGACCAAAATGTTGATCAGGTTAAATCAGTAGATGTCTGTTTATACTAATAAAAATAAACCGGGTTGCATTTTAGGAGACACTTCTTAAAGATCTTAAAGACACTTCTTTAACGGGGTGCCAGTTTAACTGGCTTGCTTAAACTCACTCTTGATGGRGAAGCTAGTGACTAGTTAGAGTTTCTCTCTTATGCCCTGTTTCATAGTTTTTCAGAAACAAGTAGCCAAAAAGTAAAACAGGGTATTCCTTCGCTGGAGATCTTCCAAACCTGCCTGGATGCAACCCTGTGCCCCGTGCTCTGGGTGACCCTGTGTGTGCAGGGGGTTGGACTAGATGACCTCTAGAGGTCCCTTCCAACCTTAAGCATTCTATGATCCTATGATTCTATGATTACAAACAATAAGATTCATTCAGGCTCTTGTTCTCAGAGACCTAAAGAAAAGAAAAAGGGTTTGTACAAAGGGATCCTTGAGCTCTGCTCAACAACTGCTAGCACTTCTCACTCCCATTTGCTGAATTTTAGGTTAAAACACAGAAGGAGTGGTATAAAATGGAARAACAAAATTCAGATTTGTTTCTGACAAGTTATTGCCAAGGAGTCTGTCCTTTTAATTATGCTGCATTAAATGCACTGGAAAATATTGGCATACATTTGATAAGTCTCCAACTAGTCTGCAATAATTATTTGAGGATCAATTTTCTATTGAGTTATTTCGTAAAAAGAAAGCAAAATGAGTAAAAACTTAAGAGTCTTTCAAGCCATCATCATAACTGTAAGCTCTACCTCTAGATTTGCACAGATCAGTCAACAACTATAAGATTATATATGCATGCATGTGAACAGCCAATAGGTATATTGACTTCTATTATATAGTCTCAGGTACGTTTCATCAGTTGTATCTCCTTACTGATGCAATTGAAAGTATCTGCTGATGTCAGCTAACACTGTTACTAAGATCTAGAATTTTTTAGAGGTGGAGGTGGGAAGGAGTAAGAATAATGTCAACAGGCAAGTCACGCATTAACAAGGTACCCTGCTCTTGCTGAGGTCAGCATCACACCCAAGGTGGGGCAAGGCTAACTGCAATGGAATAACTCGTAATCATAAAGCTGAATATGTGCTGATTGGTTTGCTCAGTTCTTCTCTAAGTTACAGGGTGGGGTGAATTTCAGACCGGAGTTTTTAGAACTGAAAAGTCAGTATGCTGGATATAATTCTAGGATAGGAAAGTATGTGAAGCAGATATAAAGCAGATGCAGGAATTTAGAGTTTTAGTGTTGGTATTAGTATAAAAGGCACTTGCTCAACCTAAGTTTTAAATGAATCATTAGCATGGGGAAACTTGTACATTTGAAAACCTCAGTGTTCAGCCTGTGCTGTATCAATAATATACCTTTTAAGACTGGAAAGACAGAAATTTCCCTGTCTTCCTCACTTAGTCATATCTCTCACTGTCTAGATGTATTCCAGACAGCTATGTGTTAGTTAACAGTGTTTTCCTTTAGATGATTCTGCAGTTTGCTGCTTATGACTTTACCAAATTTTATTCATTTGGTCCTACTGTTTTGAAGCCAAATGTCATCCCCTGCCTGGCTAGACAAACATCTTATTTAATTGGGACAGCTTAATAACATCGATGCAACAGTTTCCAAAGATGACCCTCTGCTTAGAAAAAGCTCCTGTGACCTCTCTCCTGAGTAACTCCAGTGTTGTCATGCTTCGGGTAAGGACCTGCCTACAATTGCAATCACTCCTCATTCTGAAAACGTCTCAAAGGGAAACATTGTATCATCATGCAACCCAGATTCACTTGTCAGGAGGGTGAAAAAAATATAGTACTGAATTATTTAATCAAAATTGTAATTCTCTCAACAAATCTCCTAAATTAAGGTTGTGTAAGTACATTTGTCTCTATCATTTCCCAATTTTCAAGTGCTTTTTCTATAGTCAGAATGTTCATTTAACAAACCTTTTTCATGTACTCTGATAACTGGGTTTGTTTTCTTGATAGATTTTGTCTATAAATTCAGAAGCTTTATCAACATTCTAGAGGTAGTGTTTCTAGCAGTCTTTGTGCTCAGATATGTGGGCTTGAAAAATTAACATTTTCACTGCTACTTATAAACTGGCCAAAAGTCACTTTCCTGTATCAGCAGCAGAATGTTTAATTCCATTAAATGAAATGAAACTTGCACACTCAAGCAAAAAGAGGGGTCTTCCTTTTATACATGTACAAGGGGATGAGATTTCTGTATCTGCCAGAGGAGGACAGAGAAGAGTAATGTGCCTCCATATTCTTCCTTCAGATTGAAAACCTGCCCAGACTTGCTGGATTCATCCCCTTCAGGGAGCAAAGATTCTCAGCTCACACAAGCACTTTGGCTCTTGGTCATGGTATTGCTAAGCAGCTTTCAGTCTTCAGGATTGTCTGCAAGACAATTTGCTGATGAGCAAAAGGAAATTTGCAGTAGGCAACAAAACAGAGGTCCCAGATTCCAGGTCTCCATTTCACATGAAATGCATGGAGCTTTCAATTACTTATGTAGGCTGCCAGGAGTTTCATGACCACAAACCTGTTCATCAAGTTGACTAATTAATATATTTGTTTCTGAATGTTCCAATGTCAATGTTAGTCACTGTATGAACATTTGTAACAATAGTAGGATCAGGCAACACCCAAGGTCATTCCCAATTTAAAATATGAAAATACATTCTTAATGTACTTTCCGTTTGCTGTCACTTTTAGCACTCTTCTCACTGTGCAGATAACTCTATACTGGGAGCTGCTTCCAGAAAACAATCACGACCTTAGCAGTTTGTGTGTTTCATCCCGACATATATTAGAGATATAAAAAAAGAAAGTGCAGATTTTTGAAAAATCCTATAATTTTTTAAAATACAGAAATGAGTTAATTCTCTGTATCCTTCCACTTACTCTCTTTATCCTGTTTTTCTTCTTTGTTTGTTTGTTTTTTCTTAATTTCACATAAAATCTCCATTTCTTCAATCCTTGGCTAAACAAAGTATTGTGCCTTTTTCAAGCTCACATGGATAAAACCTAGATGGCTTTTGATTAACATAACATATGATTAACATAAAGATGATTATTTATAATACCATATTGACTAAACTTTCAGCAGCCTAAATCTTAAAGTAAGGCTTTTTTTTAATAAAAGATCTTAATCTGAAGTGCTCCTGTTAAAGTTGGTAGTAAGACTAATAATTTGATGCTGAGTTCTCCCATATTTAATTACTATGATATCATGAAGTACAAAGGTAGTGAGAAAAAACAACCCTTTTTCTTTTTCTTTTTCATTTTTTGAATAATAATGAATGCTGTAAAGAAATATAGTTTGTACATCATCCTCTCAGATGACTCTGTCTAGTGCAAGTTAAGTAACAGTTATCAGTATATAATAGTTCCTATTATCAACCTGAAATTAGAGAAGCCCTGAAGACTAAATATCTGTGATTCTGAAATCCATATGCAGTGTCAGTGCTGCTTGATACAGCCAGTTAGACCAGTGACGCTTTAGCAGAGCAGATAGTTCATTTTGAATCCCTTTTTGGATTATAAATAAACACTCTCTGCTGCTCATCCATGTCTGACACAGAACAAGAAACTTCGCTAACACCTCTCCTAAAAAGTACATTGTAATATTGTATTCCTAATTTTTATGATTCGTGTAAACTCTTTCTAGAATAAATCCTTATGGAGCTGTCATGAAAAGAATGGAAGGTGGGACTGGTTCTAAGACATTTTTTCTGTAAGTCTTCACTTTTACAGTTCTGAACATAGCTTGTTTGAATTGTCAGTGAATCCCATGGTATCTGGCTTTTTTAACCTTTAATATTGCCTCATATGTATTATTCCTCTAACTTTTAGTTTATGACATACTTAAAACAAGTCCATTAACTCAGCCATGCAGAGTATCTCATATATACAACTTTATCATAATTTTACACTCTGATGTCTGTCCTGTTGCTTTTTTCATCTTCAAGCCATGCACCTTTTTATGACTTTCTACTGACTGCCAGCTTGTAGTTTCTCACACAATTAAAGTGAGAAATGCCTATTTTTAGCATGTAGAAATATTCTAGGAACTAAAAAACTGTTTGTCATCTCTGTTGGTCGAGCCTGATTGTTTTCATTTGTTAGTTGGTTGAAATTAGCATGGAATTCAGTTATCTTTTTGGTGTTGATAAAGCTTACATTTTTAGAATACATTTCTGCCTTGATTTACAGTACTCCTTCCTCACAGGCACACTCCCGGCCTTGCTTTGCACAGCATTAAATGGACTTCTTTCTAATCATCTTTTGGTTACCAAAAGAGTGTCTGTGATAATTATATGGTATTTCTGTTTAATATTTAATGAAGCTGAAAAAATGCTACCATTCTTATGGATATCTTTCAAAAACAGGTGAGTAACTTTGTGCAGCTATCTGTCACATACGCTCGGTACTATTTCAGGAAAAATAGAGACCTTGAGGAAAACAGAAAAGCAGATAAAGCTCCTTTATACAAACACAGACTTATTTTTCCTTTTTTTTTTGTTTGCACAGAATTAATGTCTGAAGAGAATGTATCTATAACGAAATGTAAAGAGAAAAAAAAAATTATTCCCTTTTGCTTTGCCAGGCTGCAAACAAGACACAAACCAGGATTTTAGTTAATAGATAAACACTGCAGAGTCTCAGATCCAGCTGCAGCCAAGTTGTTAACTCACTCTCCCCTTACCGAAGCTTTGGAGCTTAGTCAAGTACTGATAAAGTGCTCCTTTCAGTTTTGGAGCCACGATGAGTATTACGGCATCCAAGCTAAGTTAGCAACCTGATACTGGGGAGAGGTGGTAGGGTGAAAGGACAAGGCAGCTCTGCCTTTGTGCTTCAGCTCTAGCCTGTAGCTGTCTTGCATTCTAGTGAAGTTAGAACAATTAGTGTATTTTTCTATTTAGTTTTCTCTCCATAATTTAAAAAGGCTTTTCTAGAATCTGGTCTGCAGCTGTGCCCTTGCCGCATTCCTTTTCCTAAGGATCTCCTCCTTTCCCAGCATTAACTGGCATACGCACATGGAGATGCCCTCTACACAAGAGGGAATTACTGGGTCTGGTTACAAGTTACTCCTCAGCAACCATACGCTGATATAGCACAGATTGATTAGGTGTTTCAGATAATGATTTCATAATCCAATCTACACAGTTGAGGAGAGGAGAGGAGAGGAGAGGAGAGGAGAGGAGAGGAGAGGAGAGGAGAGGAGAGGAGAGGGAAGAAAAAAGAGTTTTAGTTATGGGATCTGGGTGTCCTCTGGAGTTACAGATCTTCTTGAAGTAAAGAGAATTGTTCCAGCATTACACTGATACATATATATGTCACGGAAGACTCAGACTTGTAGAGTCCAGTCATGTTAATAACTACTGTTTTTGCTTGTATTTTGAATAAAACACTGCATAAAGATCTTCTGTCACTGACTTCTAGTCAGCAAAACTTAAATTTTGGAATCACTTGTATTAATCACTGGGAGTTGTGAGAAAAGTATTTGAAAGCAAGAATCCAGATCAATAGATTGACTGAAGCAGATGCCTGAGGATCAGACAGCTGATAATATACTTGAATGTGCTCTAGCAGTACAATCAAGGGTACCTTATGACCTTGGTTTTACATTGTAATATTTGAACCTTAGAACACTGCACAAAAATAGAACCGGCAGCATTACAAAATCTGACTCATTTAGAGGGATACTAGAAGTCTATCAAGACTGTGTACACTTAGAGAAATATTATCATGGTATAGTGTCTAGGCTACGTACTATACGGGTTATTCTTCAATCTTCTACTTGTGTGTGGTCTCACAGACCTACTTCAGCAACAGCTGCTAGATCATGCAATAAATACTTTTCTGCACGCACAGACCATCAAATATTGGTGTATTTTTAACACCAATGTCATGCTCAGTAGAAGTAACAATTGAATCACCATAATGTGATAGATTTGCACAAAGAAATAAGCAATTGTTGGTTTCATAATAGAAAATGATAGCCTGAAGTTGGAAATAGCACAAGATGTTAAAATGTATTGAATAGTTGGGAGTTAATAGGTTATTCCATAGATTGTTTGAAGAATGAATCGAGATTAAAAAAAAAAAAAAAATCTGTGATTTGTATCATCAGTTAAAATCAACTAAAAATCAACATCACTCACTCAAAATACATTAGCTTTTAAAGATACAGTAGAGACACTACATGTGTTTAATAACAGAGCTGTGAGTGCACTAATAGGTCTTGATTGCCCCAACCAGCCTCACCTTGTGCCTCCCCTCACACTCCTTCACATGGGCCCAGGAGCTCCATTTAAGCTCAGCCTTGAGCCTACAGTCCCTGTGCTGGCTCTGTGTAGGAGTGCTGGCCTCCAGTTCCCTTTTCAGCTTGGTCAGGGTCACATCTGTGGTTGCTCTTGATGTGGACACTGATCATTGGACTGTCTTCCTGGCTTGATCTTAACCTGAACACTCTGTTGTCTCTGTGGACTTTGCTGGCAGTCACCATGCTGAGTCTTAGCCTGGTTATTGTCACTGGATCTGATCCTGGCTTTGACCTCAGGTCAGTCTCATCCTTATGAATTTGTCTGATGGTCTGGACTCTTGATCAACCCTAGCTGCCATCCTTGAGATTGCCCTGCTTTAGTACAAGGGGACTGGGCCTTGGCTGGCAAGGCCTTGGCCCTGCCAGCCTTTCATTGTGCTTGGTGCCTGGCTTCCCATTTCTTAGGGAGCAGTCGGTTCTCTCTGCTCTCTGACAAACAATATTTGCATTGCTGCAAACAGGTATATGGCTGTTTTAAAAAAAAATAGAGTGTATAGTAGTCTTTCAGACATACAAAACTTCTATAGAAAATAAAGGAAGGAAGGAAGGTGATGTAGTTGGAGTCCTCTTAGCAAAGTTTTTTTTTTTTTTTTTTGTCTGATGCTGACAGTATGCAGTAGTTGTGAGAACTTATTTATCTTGTTTGAAATGAATCATTATTATATATAAAGTAAACAACTAAGTAATTGAAATCTCATCAGATAATTGTAATAAATCAGAATGAATGAGGCATCTGGAATCACTCAATATGATGGTACATTCTTAAAAGTGCAAGGAAACATGGAACAGAAAAACTGTGTTGTAGATTCCTTCTCTTGAACTAGAATAACTTAAGCCTACAGGCAGGATCTGGCTACTTTAAGAGTAAGTTATACTCTCCAAGAAAACTCATATTTTTATTCAGCCATGCAGGCTGAATATGAGCATTTTATAATAGGAACAGGCAGCTCTTTCCTGGCAACTGCCATGTCATTCAGGGGATCATGCCTTCTAGAGGTCAGGAGTCCCTCAGCATCACCACTGAAGCTTACTGAATTGTCATTTATAGCCACAAGTAATAGTCAGTCCGTCTATCCTCAGCATGCCTACTGATGTCTCTACATGTCTCTGTTCAGAGGACAGTTAACCATTACTTACTCTTTAAGAAAAAAACATTGGGAACTGCCTCAAACCTCCCTCTCTTTATTTCTGCAGTAAAGTATTTTTGTAGTCATCAACTTTGTGAGTGTTGCAGACCCACTGGGCATGACAGAGACAAAATACATCTCGTGTATGAAACACTGCATGACGTTATGGTATAAAGAATCTATTGATTTTGGAGAGTCTTTAAACACATACTTTCTCCCTTTGTAATACAGGGGTATTGACCATTGCAGTTATGTTTACTACACAAGCTAGGATGAAACATCCAGTGGCAGTACTGTGTAAGATAGCTATTTATTCCAGCTCTGCTATGGCCACCTGTTGTGGAAAATTAATAGCTGGGATGGGGAGAAAAGAGGCCCCAGCAACCACTTGTTCTGAAACTGCTGATGAAAGGCTGTTTAATAAGCAGCACTCCAGAAGCTTTTTTTTCTTTTTTGTTTTTTAATTCTTGTAATCTGCATTGTATATTTTAATTTGTCTTAGTTTTGAAAAATCCAACATACAAAATGAAGATTTATTTCAGAAAAAAAATGTGGCAAGAACCAATGATAATTGCTGAGAAATAGTCTCTCAGCAGCTGTTCAACAACTCAAAATGTTCTGCCTACCCATTTATCTAATCAGAAGAAAACAGTGCAGGAACACTAGTTGCAAGATGTGATTTCTTATTTGTGCATCTTAAAATGATTTTGCTTTTCATTCAACACTTTTAAGAATTGTCTGCTTTATGAAAAATATATTACAGACTACCTTCAGCTATTAAGCCTACATAAGATTGGTCCTTTGAGCACTGTTGTTCATAAATTGTTCTTGAACCTTGGGATTTTCTGGACAAAGCTGACACAATGAGGAAGCTTCTAACTGACATAACTTTTAGGGATAGCCCTTTTCCATGCACATAAAGACATAAAACTTCCTACTTCTACTGGGTTTTCTACAGGAAATACTAACTGAGCCAGGAATAGATGGCATATATTCACATCATGCCTCTCACCTTATTTTTAAGTGCAAGATTATCCTTTACCTAAATATTAAAGAGAAACCAGCAAAACAAGAATTGCAAACTTCATTAGGATGTAACGAGACAAATCCTGAGGGAAGTACACACACAAATCCAATAGTGTCAGAAGATGCTTATATTACCTCTTGAGCAAAGTGTTGATCTGTTATAATGTAATTTAAAATATTCTACAGTATAAAACTGAAAGTGTATTTGAGGCAACAGACCTGCAGAGGACAATCATCTCAGTTCTTGCCAGCAGTAACAATGTTTGAGTAAGGAGTTTTCACTCAGTTGTACCCTATTTCCATTTCAAATGAGGGAGAGCCTAGTATGATTTGAAGGTCATTGAAATAAAGTAATAAGTTTTTAAAGAAGTGATTTATTTCCAGAAGTTCACTGAATGCATCAGTCATACAACCTTCTACGATGGAAAGTCTACAGAATAGCCCCAGAATTAAGTTTGGGGCTTCCTAGCTTCAGACGTACTACAAGTACAACCAGCCAAACACTGACAAAGTTGGAAAAAACTACAGTTGCTCAGGAATCCAAGATTCCTTAGTCCTGTTATAAAGACTCATATAGAATATGAGTTCTGTCATAAAAAGTTAATTAAAAAATGAGAATATATGACTGCATCTCTGTGTTCTGTTACATAGATTTTTAATACATTTTTAATACATACAGTCTTGATTTAAAAGCTCTCAGTACTTCTTTAAAGCACCTTGGTTTTTTTCCATTTGTGATCTGAAAACTTTAGGAATTAAAACTAGCAGTACAATTATTTGTGAGTGGGATTGTAAAATACCTTAGGCAATAGGGGCCAGAGACATATCCTGAAATGAGATGGTAATGGAAATTTTTATTTGTGTGAAGAAAGATTGTTATGAGTTCCAAGTCTGCTGTCAGTGTTGGTATTTTGACATTATTGTAAAACAATTGCCAGAACAAAAGGAAGTCAGAAGCAGAAGTAGGCCTGAGTGGTGTATTTCCTTGTCAATGCCAATACAGTTCTACTTTAATTCTACAGAAAATATGTCAGAGCATGACAAGTATAACACACACACAATCAAATACACCACCACAAACAAAATGCAAATAAACCCAAACGCTGTTAAGCAAAGTTACAGCTTGAGGGAAAAGTCAGTCCAAAGCTGTGTCTCCAAAACTGGCCTCGCACAACCAATTTACAGTCCTATGTGAGTCTTTTTCTAATTCATCCTGGTAACAAATAGCAAAGTAGAGAATGACACTTCCACAGAAACTTTTAGGGGTGGGATTTCTAGCCAAGCAGTTGAAGACATAAATGGAATAACTGTGGATAATGCTGGACTGCTAAACTGTATATAATTCAAATAAGTATGTGGGTGCGTGTGATTTTGAGTATGATATTTAGGCAGAAAAACATTTATGAAGCTCCTAGGAGGAAAAAAAATCCTCATAGGCAAGCACTAAGCTAAACAGTAATACTGTGAGTTTTGCACAGCTACAGGTTCTGGGAAAGTAAAAGTTTTTGAGTAATCGAGTGTTTTCTTCCAAGAAACCCTTTTCCACTTTGTATCCCGAGAGGACAACCCGTGCGCAGAGCAGCCGCTCTCGCCTCTGCGCCCGCAGCGCAGCCCGGCGCCGTCCACCATTTCCTAGTGCCGCCCCGAGGACGCGCGCCAGGCGCCTGCTTGTCAAGATGGCGGCCGTTCGCGCGAGGCGCCTCACGCGAGGAGGCCCCGCCGGCGCCCCGGGCTCTCGGCGCCCCCGTGGCCGGGCAATGTCGAGCGCCTCAGCGGGGCGGGTGGCACAGGCACTACAGCACGGGCGTCACAGGAGTCGGTGCGGGGAGGAGCGAAGACACTGCGGGGCTGCTCCGGAGCCGCACGGCGGCGGAGACCGCCAGGCTCCACACAGGCCTGAGCTGCTCCCCGTTGGCGGCTGATCCAGAGAAACGACCGCCCCGGGGGCCTCCTCTGCGGGGCCCTAACCGGGGAGGGCTGCGGCGCGGGCTGCGCGGGACTCTCCGCCCCTTTCCAGAGCGGTACACCAACGAGTCGCGGCGCACGAAGACATCACAAGCCCGGGCACCAACCGCCCCCTCTCGCGCAGCGCGCGCCCAACCGCCGCGCATTCTCCCACACCACCCCCCGCGCAAGCGCCGAGGCGAGCGCTGTAGGCGGGCTCCGCCCACCTTTAGGCAGCGATGATTGGGCACCCCCGCCTGCCACGCCGATTGGGCACTCTGAGGAAGTGGTGGGTGCCCATTGGCCGCGCTGGAGACACTAGTGAGCCGTGCGCAGAGTAGCAGGGAGGGGCGGGGTGAGTGGTGGGGGAAGTGCGCGGGGTCGTGCGCAAACCGCGTGTGGCGCAGGCAGAAGGGAAGCGGGGCAGGCGGGCGAGCGGGGCTTGTGGAGCTGCGGGTGGCGGCTGCGAGGACTGCGGCACTTGGAGTGGGAGGCTGCAGGTAACCGGCAACCTGTGGGGCTGCGGCGCCGTAGCCTGGAGCCCGGCGCCGCGGAGCGCCAGAGGGATGGTGGCGCTGGCGCACTCTGGCCTAGTGCGCGGGAAAGTGGCGCGGGCCTCTCCTGCCCCGCTGGGCCTCTCTGCCTGGCGCGGGCCCCTGGGAGCGGAACGGGTCGGGTAGTGGGGCTGGGGTGGAGTGGGCACAGGGGTGGAGCGGGGCCCCGCCAGGCCGGGCGGCGTGCGGCTGAGTCAGGCTCGGCGCATTCCGAAGGGGCCCGCGCGGCCTTGTCGAAGTGAGGGCTGGGCCGTTAGGTGGCGAGGGGGGAAGGTCTCCTGCGCTCGGGCAGCCCACGCAGAGCCGTCCGGGCGCAGCCCGCAGGTTTTTCTTGCGCTGCGGAGCGCGCGGGAACGGCCATAGCAGGAGCCGCGACGGGGACTGCCACTCCCCGTGGCCGCCGTAGGGCGGGGGAAGGTGTCCGCCAAGCCCTTAGGCCTGGTTCGGGTTGGGTAGCCGACTTCCCTGGGGCGGGGGGGCAGCTGCACCAACTTTAAGGAAGCGGCGGGCAGAGCGGGCCTAGGCGGGAGGCGGCTGAAGTAAAACTGTTTCTTCTTTTTGGCCAGCCGCTTTAAAACCGACACTATAGCGCGGCCCGCGCTACGGCTGAGCGGGCCGCCGGGCGGAGCGGGAGCTGTGGGCCCGGCCGCACCACGTGGCCGCACCACGTGTTGGGCCCCGCCGCAGACGAGCGGGTCGAGGTGTTGCAACTATTTCTCTCCGACCACAGGCATGGATCGCGGCCTGCTCCAAATCCAAGAGCGACCTATAAATGGATAGGAAAAATAGTCTGTGACATCTGTGCATCAGGAACTAGTGGAGCAGCCTTTTATTTAAGTTCCTGTCTGACATAGTTCCCAAGTAGCTGCTATTACTCACCTACTATCTAGAACTGTCACAAGGAATTATTAAACTTAATAGCAGGTTTTATTTTCATTTCAGCACTACTTGGATCACATTGGCACAGTTTAAACTTGCCTACTCAGTGTTTTATTCTTTACTCCGAACTGGCCTAGAGACGTAATCCCATTGCTGTCTTCAACATGAAGAGATTAAATGAGTTCGCTACGACTGCACAAGATTCTTGAGACTTACTGACTTTACCTATATATTCTTTTCAAATAACTTTTAACCTTTAGGTTGGCTTTAATGCCAAAGAGGTTGCACGTTTGCTGATGCTGTTTGTGTTTCTAAGTTTAAAACTTTGTCCAGATACCTCTAAAAAGAAAATGTGAAGCTGTGGAATGTGTATTCTTGGTAGGTATCGTACAGTTTCTCTCAGCCTATATGTAACAAATGGGCAGGAGGAGATATAGATTCAGTCCCAACTAGTTAATCAACTTCTGATTTCTAGTCAACAAGGGTATACTAGGATTAGTTATTCAGTAAAGTGTCTCAGTACGGACCACTCTCCCCACCACTACCTAACAGGGGTCTCGGTTTTCCAATGTGGTTACTCTCGCTTTTTTTCTTGAGTTCATATTAACTTATTGTATCTGGTGATCTAGTTTGCCTTTGTAATATATTGAAGGGACATGAGGAGAGTTCAGAACTTTGCTTTCAACTATTACAAGTTTTCCTGAAGCTTCAAGACATTTTCTTTTGAAAATGGCATATTATTATTTGGTGGTTAAAATACTTTTATCTTTAAATAAAAAAGCTGAAAATTGGATCATCAGTAACTACTGGATCATAAGTAATCTATTTCTGTTTATAAGTTACAAGTATAGAAATTTACACAAGTTTAACTGAGTGCTCTGTAGTTCTAGTATCTTGATTTGCGCTCTGAATCAGTATGTCCTAGCGTTTCTGCTTTTCTGTTTGAGTAAATTTCTAATTTTCTTGGAAAGAAAAACCTTTCACATACTGGTGTTTTTGCCCTATTCTGAATGGTTGTAGACAGAGTTGTCGTATTTAGGTATGTTATTTTAGGTTGGCCACAGCAGCCTGGAAAGTGCATGCTAATTTTTTACTGTAAGTATTGTTAAAGCAGTACTTACAGTCTAGTCTGTCCTTTGGTTGAAGGAAGAAAGTCTTGTTAATGTTAAATGGAAGTGACTTATAGATCAAAGGAAGTGCCTGGTAAGTACAGTGAAGATAATTGCTCTTGTTGTAGGGCTTTTACTGGTATCAAGCAATTGAATCCTAAGGAACTACTAGTATATTCAGAAGAATGTCTCGCTAAGTGTCTTGACAACAATTTTTCCATTTCTCACTTAACCAGTTTGTAAGGAGCATTTTAATTCAAGTTGTCTGTGGTATAAATACTACTTGTACAGTGAAAATCACCCAAACTTGCGTTTAGTAAGAGACCTCAGTTAGATTGTCCTGATATTTCCCCCCCCCTAGTGATTTTGCTTATGTAAGAATTTTTACTATAATGTACACCAACTTCAGTTTCTGGAAGAAGTATTTTTTGTTGCCCGTTTTAGGTAATTTTAAAGAGCTTCTGGGATTTTTTTCCTCATAATTAAAAAGTAATATCAAAAGATTAAGCTTTTGCCACCTGTTGTGTTGATCAAGTCTGTTCAAAATATATGTAGCTCCAAAACTGGTTAYTTAATTTGTGGACTTGGAGGTTTTAGAGCCAGGTGCATTTCAGACAGAATAAATGCACTGAAGTAACTTWAAAAAGTCCGAGCTTTTATGGAAGTGTCTTGTCAAGGAATTGTGTTCTCAACTAGCATATCTTAGATTTAACTCCTTAAAAGTGAGCATAAGGTATATCTGAAAGTTATGTTTTCTTTTTGGATGCGTGGAAGGTGGGGGATGACAAAACCACACTATTTATGTCCCCATGAAGCTTTCTGGGATGTGAGGCAAGTAAAACTGGTTTCAGCAGCATCCCCCTCTAGATTTTAAGCTTGAATTCGAGTTCTTTCCAGGAAGATAGATATTGAATTCTAAAATACTGGTGCAGAAAATGGGCAAACAATTCGGCTTTGTACTTYTAAAGTTGCCAAAGGTGGAGCGCTGTGATCAGTAATCATACTTTTTGGCAGCCGTAACCTAGAGATCTCACAGGTTAGGGTTGAAAATAAAGACATCAGGAGCTAGATGTCTTTACGTGACTCTCCATTCAGTCAGTCTTGAGAGAGTGTTGCAGGGAGACAGGTGACAGTTGACTTATTTCTGGGTTTCCTACTCAGTTTGCCTAATCTTAACTCTACCAGTTTGCTGTTTATCAGAGAGGAGCAAACTCAAATTTTTTTTCTCTTGAGGGAGCAGTTCAAAAAGGAGACAACTTTGATTCAAATGAAAATGTCTTGGAAACAGTGAACTTTTATTCATTCCCTGAGCATGACTTGCTATGTAGGCTGATAGAGCATACAGAAGTTTTTGTATTAAGATCAGTCTATGTTTAAATACTCTATACATTGCTTGGTAAACGCTATCCTCAACATGTGTTACTGAACTGTCATGGTAGGGTTTTGGTAAGGTTAATTGTCTGGGATGCTTGATCTTGTTTCATGCTGTAGTCTAAAGTGTATGGTTTGGGTGGATTTCTGGTAGATGTCAACTTCCATCTGTAGATGCTTCTGTTACAGTTCTGTTACAGCTGCTGATATAGTCATCTCTAATAGGTTTTGTGTCATTGTTCTGTAATATTTTAATGTGAATACACTTGAACTGAGGAGTTGTCAGGAATATACAGGTTCTTTAAATTATACCAAGTTGCTTTTTTTCCTCTTGAAATTAAAATTAGCATAAACTATTGTGGTGCACAATTCCTGTAATTGTCTTTGCCTGTTTTGTTCCTGTTGTCTGTTGTCACTACAAAAATGGGAATGCCTGCTACCATCCTGGTAGACAGTGCTTCCTCTATCTTTGGGTGTCCTAATAAGCTTTGAAATCCTGAATGCTGAGATGAAGCACTAAATGCCTGATAGGATGTGAGAAGACTTAGTTATGTACAAAATCCAAGTATTTTTTTGTAGCTCCAAGTGCTCAGATAACCAGTTGTGAACATCTCTTAACATATGACATCTTTTCATTGGAAAAACTTCATTTTTGAAAGCAAATATCAGATGATGACCTGAATAAACTGGAAGCTAAATGAGGGTTTAGATTCTCAGGTGTCAACCCTGGTTGGAAGGATGGGTAAACACTCCTGCAAAAGATAATTAGGGAAAATATATATTGAGGGAAGAGTGGCCAGAAATCCATTGCAGTAATTCTCTGAATAGTTGAGTACTTCAAAAAGTTCTCCAAATAAAAATCCATGTTTTTGAATCCATGCTTCAGTTTAATGTAAGAATGATAATGCTGATTTTTCCTTGAGGTTATATGTTGTTCTTTCTTTTAGAAAGAAGCTTATAATGGGAATAATACAGTGTTAGAGTAAGTTTAAGCCTCTAATGGAGATTAGGTAAACTGACAGAACATGATAGCTGATAATTCTGCTGTGAGCTTCCCTGGTCTTGTTGCACTGTGCTGCCATGCAGCGGATGAGCTAAGAATGAGTGGGGAGGGGGTGTGTATAGAGTCTTTAAAGAGGATCTGTTAAAGCAGAGCTTGATACGCACATTACGAATGCATTTTTAATGTTATCTTCAAGTAAGCTTAACTGTAGTCTGTTTTGTCTTTCCTGTTTTATTTCTAGATCCAGAAGTTTTGCATAATTATTTTTGTAGTTTAGAGGACTTGTGGGTCTGTGATTGCAGCCTGTTTAATCTACCCTTTTGTAGCCTTTGAAGTGGTGGTCTGTGGCAGACTGACTTTGCTGTTCAGTGGAATATGCCTCTATTCCCCAATATGGGCAAAAGAAGCTGTTTATGCCGTCTGTGACAGGCATGCCTATCTGATGTTTCCCTAGCATTCTAAGAATGTTTTCCAAGCTACCCTTCTAGATGTCTGGCAAGTGTCTRATGTCTTCTGGGGATACCAGATGTGTCTTAAACATTTTCCTCCATGTAAACGTAGGAGTTCAATATTCATCCTGCACTACAAGTTATATTTTGAAGTTGGAAGACAGCAGTTCATAGCTGCTCATTCAGGTCACAAAAGAACCGATCTCATTTTTTAAGAACTACAGCTTTTTGGTTGTGGTATTGGCTATTCTAACAAGGAGTATCTGGAATGTAGCTTGATTAGGTGGTATAGCAGCCATCAGACTCGTAAAGAATAAGTTAGGATTACTTGGAAGAAAAAGCTTTGTAGAGATAAGTAGTTTTCTTTCTCACTTTGCTGTGAGAGGTAAAGTAAGTGAATGTTGCTTTCTTTCAGAAATACACAGTAAGGCTGTTCCTGTTCCAACAATGGCTGGAACATCTTGTTTCACTCTTGAGCATTCTATCAGTTTTTGAAGCAAAGACTAACTACAAACTCTGGTTAAAGGAAAAGTCAAGCGTACTATTTCTTCGGCAGTTAATGAGCAAAGCAGAGATACACTTTTGTCTCTCACCGTGGCTTTAGCAGTCGTAACAGGTAATCATAAACTCTGCAAACAGGTTTGAGACTGCTAGAAGCAATTTAGTTGCCTCTGTCAGGAGGGTAAGAAAGCTTGAACATCTCTTGGTATGGTGCTTTGGGAGAAAAAGATGTTCTAAAAGTTCCCAAATTCTTTCCAGGAGAATAATCTGCGGCAATGAGCAGCAACGAGTGCTTCAAGTGTGGACGTACTGGCCACTGGGCTCGGGAGTGCCCTAGTGGAATTGGCCGTGGTCGTGGGATGAGAAGCCGTGGCAGAGGTAACTTTTCTCTCTTTGTACAGTAAGATCTCTCTGGCTGACTGCCTTGAGCAATATCCTAAAGTTTTTGCTAGATTTTAATCAAATAATTACAGTACAATCAAGTAATTACAGTTTGTACCTCACTGTGAGAAATCTGCTGTTTTTCTGAAGTTCCAAGGACTGCTGAGGGATAACCTGACTTGTTAGTTGAATTGGCAGTGTCTTAATTCTTAAGTTGATCCCTAAGTCTTGTCTTTCTCCTGTTACCCAATTAAAGCAGGCTTCCAGTTCATGTCTTCATCTCTCCCGGATATCTGTTACCGCTGTGGTGAGTCTGGCCATCTTGCCAAGGACTGTGATCTTCAGGAGGATGGTAAGTATCATTAAATTTTACATCTCAGTTGCACGCGTAGAGCCCTATGGGTGAAGGGAGAATATAATGGAGTCGTCATAATCCACCAAAAACAAACACTTAAGTATTTTCTTCTCTTAAAAGCATGCTACACTTTAGTCTACCAAGGTTTTATAGTCTTGTTTGGTATCTTTTTCTTATTGTGGAAGCCTGCTATAACTGCGGTAGAGGTGGCCACATTGCTAAGGACTGCAAGGAGCCGAAGAGGGAGAGAGAGCAGTGCTGCTACAACTGTGGCAAACCTGGTCACCTGGCTCGTGACTGTGACCATGCAGATGAGCAGAAGTGCTATTCTTGTGGAGAATTTGGACACATTCAAAAAGACTGCACCAAAGTGAAATGCTATAGGTAAGAAATGATGAAAAATGCAAGTGTAGAATGCACCCTCAGAGAAAGATGTGTTCTCTGCCTGATTCCAGTTAGGAGGCTTAAACTAAATCTAGTAAAATACTTTTTTCTCAGACTACTACTTACTTTTCAGAAATTCTGAGTTTGCTTGTTCAGAAGTAAGCCTGAACAAATGAGAAATTTAAGTTGATTGGTTGAGAAACTGTTCCTAGCCTTGGTAGAGATAGGGACTAGCTGGCAGAATTCTGGAATACTGAAGCAAAAATCTTAAACAGAACCAGTATTGCATGAATTTTAAGTGCATGCTTTGGCAGATTACGATGGCTTTTTCTGAGTAGCTCTTTCATTTCCTTTTCCAGGTGTGGTGAAACTGGCCATGTAGCCATCAACTGCAGCAAGACCAGTGAAGTCAACTGCTATCGCTGCGGCGAGTCAGGGCACCTTGCACGGGAATGCACAATTGAAGCTACAGCCTAATTATTTTCCTTTGTCGCCCCTCCTTTTTCTGATTGATGGTTGTATTATTTTTCTCTGAATCCTCTTCACTGGCCAAAGGTTGGCAGATAGAGGCTACTCCCAGGCCAGTGAGCTTTACTTGCCGTGTAAAAGGAGGAAAGGGGTGGAAAAAAAAAATCAACTTTCTGCATTTAACTACAAAAATGTTTATGTTTAGTTTGGTAGAGGTGTTATGTATAATGCTTTGTTAAAGAACCCCCTTTCCGTGCCACTGGTGAATAGGGATTGATGAGTGGTAAGAGTTGAGTCAGACCAGCAAAACCCTCTCTGGGTTACATGGAAATGATCCTATGCAGGAGGAAAGAAATTCTGGAAGTATCTAAACTTCCTCATAACTTTAATTTTATTACAGTGGCCTTGGATTGTCTGACCTCAGTAGCTGTTAACACCAAGTAATATCTGTATCGGGCCCTACCTAGAGCATATAGCTGAGTGGGAGTAAATAAACAAGATGCACATGCCTGTTAATGGCCATGAGAGAGAGAGAGAGAAATCAGGAATAAACTTAAAAGTAACAGTAATACAGTCAATGAATGTTCATGTTGGAGATACAGAACGTAATGGGGAGCTTTTGAATAAATATATCAAACTAAATCTGAAACCCAGACATCAGTGCTCATAGCATATACAATTTGGAGCTATTCAGGAGTTGCAAATAAATGCATTTTCACAGAAATCAAGATGTTATTTTTGTATACTATATCACTTAGACAACTGAGTTTCATTTGCTTGTAATCAGTTTTTAAAGTAAGATGGTAAAAGCAATTGAAGTCCTAGAACATAGAAAATGTAATTTTAAACTATCAATAAAGCTGGAGGAGGAAGGGGAGTTTGGCTAAAGTTCCTTTTGTTTATTTTTGTTTCTCATGTACACAGTGCAAAATAACATTAAAAAGGGGTATGTGGAGGCGTAAAAGCTTAGTTTGGACTTCTTTTGTACTGTCTTAAGTTTCCATTTGTAGCATCTAGCTCTGAAAAAAACATGTATTATGCAGTCTTTACTTCTTTGCATCCACTTGAATGGATTGGATGTTCTCAGGGCTTGATGCAAGTAGCAGACATGAAGTAACACTTCCACTCTGAATTGTTGAAGACCTTCATGAATAAGGAGCTGTTTAAGGTGCAGTATGATACAGATCTCTTAGCAGATCTGGAGTAGTTCAGTGATCTTGACAACTGTATTTCACCCTTCACACATCATTACACTAATAGCTATCATTAAGATGTCTAGTATTTTAAAGTACTTCCTGTGTGCAGTATGTTCAGCTTCCTGCTAAATAGCTTGCTTGACCACAGGTTGGTAAACAGTAATTCAAATTCCACAGATAAAAAGAGAGTTGACAATAAGTACAAAGCAGATCATGAGCAGATCCATTCAGGTAAGTAAATTTTAGTAAGAAAATGTTGCCAGGGCAGGAATACTTGCCTGATACATGCTTAACAAATTAGATGCTTGTAGAAAGTAATCTATGGTAGCTTGAATTTCACTAATGGCTTATACAGCTGATATTAAAGGCAATTTAGCAGCTTCAGCTGGAGTACCTGATGAGCTCAGAAATCTAGCAGGTAAAACTGAACAAAGTGTGTGGGTTGTCAGTTTTTATTGGGAGTTATATCCTGTGGTCCTGTTTGCCCTGTGTCCTCACAGATAAGGAAGCAAAAGGATTGCCTTACCTTCACATCCAATTTTTTTTTTTTTTTTTTGGAGGTTGCATATATAGTCATAATTGAAATCTTTTGTAGTGTTAGTGTGGTTAGCTAAATGTAGATGCATCCAGCTCTTGGGGAAAGGAATACTAGATAAATTGCATGAGTAGTGATATAAAATAAAACTGGCAGTATTACTAGTTGTTTTAATATGTGATCTGATTGTTTAGTAGTGAGGTGGCTTTTTTTTTTTTAATCTTTAACTCACAAGGCTGCTAAATGTGATACAATCCTGCAGTACTTCTCTGGTAGTTAGTGGTCTTGCACAAACTTTCTGTATCTGTTTTCAGCCAGCCATACTGTGACACTGAAAAGTACAGAAAGCAAGAACTCCTAAGTCAATTCTGTTAGAAAGCTACAGTGGTGAGTCGAATGAAGCTTGTGAGAGTGTAAAAGCAAGCCTACTTCCTGATCGCTTTTTGCATATGTGTTTTTAGGAAGTTTGGTAACTAGAAAGGTCTGTTTGAGAAAATTGAGGTGGTACTAGTTACCTGTTGCTAAAGAGAGCTCTGATTAGATGGCTCAGTAGTAGCTGTTGCAGCAATTCATAGTTAGCACTTAAAGAAAGTGACCTATAAGAATTTTTACAGCCTGGGGTTCAATATTCAAAGCTTACAATAAAAGCTCAGTCATAGCATTAATTATTCTGTTTGAGGTTGGTGGGGKTTTTTTTTCCCCTCTCTTCAGAGCTAAGAGTTATGTGTGATGTCACCAGAGCTCAGATCACTTGACTGAGAACAACTGATGTGAAAAATTCGAGTTTTGGAAAATTTGAGTTGATATTATTTCAAAGACAGAATCAGCAGTGAGGAGGCTGTTAATTTGAATCATTTCATTTTTCAGGGAATATGGTCTGCTTTGCCTAAGCAGAAAAGAACTAGCATTACTATTTGCTCTTTGTGGAATGTAAAGATGCAAATGCCTTGGTCTTCAAATACAATTATCTCAGTTAAACAATCCTTAAAAGTTGGGGCTCTGATTACAAAGACCTGGAGGTCTGAACCTTAAGCTACTGAACCTGTGGCTTAAACAGCTGTTTTAATGGCCTGTATCTCTGGTGACTTTGGTTTGTTTTTCTGCTCCTGTAGAATTTAGCAGCTTAAACTTGTTATGAAGATTGTGATTTTTTTTCAATGTTTGGAAAGCGATATAGTTTTTAACAAACATGATCTCAAAGGTAAGGGGGGKGTGTGTGTGTATAAAACTTCAGAAAAGTAGAAAAAGAGGGAAAACTCATCCAAAGCGTCTTTCTGCAGAGAGCAGTTCAAAGTTAGAGGTGTGAGCTGGCTAAATGGAATACTTAGACATATTTCTGCTTTTAAGTTCTGCAGCAGTCTATGCAGTTGGTGTCTTCTGTTCCTATCCTGGTTTATTATCCCTCAAGTTTATAGGACAGCATACTGTGTGAAAGAAACCTCATTTTTATGAGATTATTAGGTAAAAGATAAAAAAGGGATTAATCTCCATAGATGATCCTAAATAGTTTTTTAGTTACTTAGCTGATTTGCTAGTTATCTAGCAGGTGAGAGGAGTGTGCACACCCTACTCCCTCAGGAGAGGGATATTCCCAGTTTACGTGCTGAAGCACAAGCGCCTCAGCAGGCCAGTTCTTGGCAGATGTGCTTCAAAGGCTTCTTGGGTGAGCTGATAGAATGTTTCTACCTTCCTCAGGAGTTTGGTCTGTTCCATTCCTGTTGCTTGTTTCAGTTTTTGAGCAAGAAGTGCATTCTTAACAGAAACTAAACACATTTACTTTTTTGCAGAACTTGCAGGGAGAGCAGACTTCATTATTACTGTCCTGGTGTGTGGCATCTGTGCTGCTCCTGCTTGAGCTGTTCCTAGCGTATGCTAGGCCTTGGTGTGAGTTGTGTTACCCCAGAGGCTGAGTGGGAGTCGAGTGAAAAGCCGTRTGCCACCTGTAACTTGTGCTCTCCTAACAGTGAATGAGGTCTACATGAYGGTCCATCTTTATGGAAGAGCAAAGCAATACCTTCAAGTCCAGGTATTTAGAAAGAGAAGTTTTACTTAAAAGGCTATGCAGTTTAGGAATACTGAAGAGCAATCTAAATAATAATTAAAAAATCTAATCTGAAGTACAAATTGTAGTTTGTAATAGTATGTATAATCATGTCATGTAATCAGGTTTTGGTGCATGATGAGGTGCAGAAGAATGCAGCTTTTCCCACCCTGTGAATAACTGAATATGCTGGTGTTTACTGCACTGCCTTGGCCAAGGAGTAAGTGTGTAATTGCTGGTGTACCTTGCAGCTGTGTTTCTGGGCGACAGACAGGGGTGTTGTGGAGGCTCAGGGTGTGTGGGCACCTGTGAGGAGCTTTGTGAGATTCCCTGTAGAGGCTGCTCAGATGGAGGTTCAGGTGTAGGAGAAGCTTGTCAGTGTGGAGGAGGCTTGCTGTTCTAAGAAGTAGCGTTTCCTGGCTCCACAGCTGGCAACGGCCAGGGTAAAAGCGACGCCGCCTCAACCGTTCCCGCGGCGGTTGCAACCCGTGCAGGCGTGGGCGGTGCTGACGCCCGTGCGCAGGCGCAGGGCGCGCGGGGAGGGGGGAAGGGAAGAGGGAGGGCGCAGGCGCAGAGCGTGTGGGGAGGGGTCTGCGCGCTGCGGGCGGGCGGAACGCGCGCACGCGCAGTGCTATCACCGCTTCTTCCCGCCGCGGCGTGAGGGGCGGTGCCGCTTCCCGGAGGAGCGGCCTCCCCTTCCGGCGCAGCCTGCGCGTTTTCGCGGCTCTTCGGCGGTACTCGGCACGGGCGGCTGCAGCCATGGTGAGTCCGCGGCGGGATCGGCGTCTTGGCGGCGGCCGCGAGGCGCCCTTGAGGACGCTGGGCACTAACGTGTCTGTTTCTGTTTCTATCTATGTCTCTCTAGGCCCGGAACGCGGAGAAGGCCATGTGAGTCTGGGGCCGGGGCCGCTTGTGTGTGTGATAACAACCGGGGGAGGGTGAAAATACTGCGCTGTGTAGTGTCTTGTGAGGTCTTCCCGTAGTCTCTGCTCAACTATAGTCTTCTGAAATATTTTAGTGATGCTAAAAGTCTTGATTATTAACTTCAGCCCGTCTTTCAGTATTTCGTTTTGTCTTTTTTTGATCTATTCTTTGTCGTGATATGCAAACTTAGTTGCRTTCTTTTGCTGATAATATTTAAAAAATGCTTAATAGAAATATTAATTAGCTCTATAATTGTGAAAGACTGTAATAGTAGAATTTATATTAATATAAAAAATTAACCATAGAGAGGATGGTTTAGTGTTGAAACCATCGCTGACTGGAAGAGCTAGCTGACGAATATGGCTAGACCTTTTTACAGACTGAAGTTAAGTTAATATTAGCTATTTAGCAACATAGCTATTTAAGCTGCTACTGTTGAGATGTAGGTGTATAGAAGTAGCTTGTTTCATTTCTTTTCTTTAGGACGGCCTTGGCAAGATTTCGTCAAGCTCAGCTTGAAGAAGGGAAGGTTAAGGTACGATGCAAAAAAATAAAGCTTTGCTAGCTGTCATCAGGAGTGGAGCGTAAACTGCCTATGGACCTGTGTGACTGTGGCCATGGTCTAGTGCCATACGCAGCTATTGTACAAGTCTGTGAAATAATTCATCTGGRAAGCAGCTGAAGTAGAGACTTTGTGTAGTTAACTGAACGTTGCAGGTATATTCCTGTAGGGATGGGTATGTTTCCTTTTTGGACAGCTTTAAAATATTTTGTTCTGAATAAATGACAAAAGAATTCTGCAAATACAATGAAGTCTTACACTTGCATCCTAAGAAGTGATATTCTAAATGCAAGAGAGAGCAGTACAAAGCAGTAAGGTGCAAAACACTTAGTTGGGGAAAAGCGTGACTAGAAAATTTTTTTTAATGGCCGGAGAATCAAGACGGAATAGGGCTCCTGGTGTATCAACAGAGATTTTAATGTATAAAGACTATGTAAGTACCTCAGTAATAAGAAGGGACAAAATAACTATATAACAGAGACCTGGGAGTAAAATAAAGTAATAATTTGTGTAATCTGTTCAGTGGAATGCAAACAAGTTTGGGAAAAGATATCAGGGAAGAAGATGGTTTAGATGAACTACAAYGGGGAGAAAAGAAACGGGAATCGTTTTAAAAGAAAAATAAAAATATATGTGAATATATTTTATGATGCTRTCATGCTAAATTAAGTCTTTATGGTGTGTGCCTTCTTGTTGAACAGGAGCGAAGACCTTTCCTTGCATCAGAGTGTAATGATTTGCCTAAAGCCGAGAAATGGAGACGACAGGTAAAATAGCTRTAGATTTTTCTAATTCTGAATCAGGTAGAACTTCAGTAAATTAGCTGTCTGAAATAGAAGTGCTAATTTTGGGAGCCTGGTCCTGTACACAGTTAAAACGTAGAATAATTTAGTTTGGAAGACCATATAGTCCACCTCGGTGCTCAGAGCATGTCCAACCACATATAGTTTCCGAGGAGCTGTCCAGCTGAGCTTTGCACACCTTCAAGGACCGGAATTCCTCAACTTCTGTTGAAATATGTGACCATCTTCCTCRTTAAAATGCTTTATTTATTTTTTAATACATTGAATTTAATTAGAATTTTGCATGGTCTAGCTTAGCTTGTCTATTGCTTTTTGGCTTGTTGTGCCCCTCTGAGGACGGTCTCTCTTCTCTCTTTCTCTTCCTTGGGACAGGTCAAAACAGATGCAAAGTGCATCTTAAGGCCGATCAGACCCAGTTCTTTCAACCTGTTGCATATCATACTCCAGCCCTTCCCCCACCCTCTTTTTGGCTTTTCACTGAGCTCACTGCAGTGTGGCAGTGTCTTTCTTGYACCAACAATCCAAAAGTGTCTTGGTACTCCAGGAGTGCCCTCACATTGGCAAATAAGTGGGAAGAGTGACATTTTTTTACTTTCTGGCTACCATGGAAATGATGCTGAAAGCCTTGATAAAGCCAAAGTAAAATGCATTTGAGGTAAACAGCACTTCTCCCCACATTCACTGAGCCTGTCAGCTCATCCTAGAAAGTAATCGGATTGGTTGGATATGATTATCCTTTATTAAATTCATCCTGGTAATTTCCTTGTCTTTCATGTGCTTGGAAGCATCTTCTGGGAGGATTTGATACATCCTCTTCCTGGAGACTCTTAGGCTGCCTTGTTCCCCAGATACTCTTGTGCCCTCCTTTTCCTGATAAGTTAGAGGTTAACTATTTGGTATCTGGATCTGTAAGTTAGCTCTTGGATATCTGCTTTAGGAAATGGATTGTTCATGGTTGCAGTTACAGAAAGAGATTCTTATATTTTAAGCCTTGAGATATGATATTTATGTGTGAATAAAATCTGTATTCATACTTGAAATTTCCAGTCCCAGGTCTGTTTCCTAGTTTGAAAGACCAATCTCTAGCTCTTTCTAGGTTTTATGGCTTTTTATTTATTTTTTCAGAAAGTTTATTTCCTTTGTGTCTTCTTGTTTGTCTAGATCATTGGGGAAATTTCCAAGAAAGTGGCACAGATTCAAAATGGTAAGGTTTTTCAAATTCCATTTTATTTGTAAAAAAACCTGCATCCTAAGCAGTTATAATGGAAACAAAATGTTGTGTATGCACAAAACTGGCTCCCTTGTGCCAATTCTGAATTTGATCTGATGCCTCTAGCAAACTGATTAACTGCTTGTTTTCTTTTCTCCTCCTAACAGCTGGTTTAGGCGAATTCAGAATTCGGGACCTGAATGATGAAATTAACAAACTTCTGAGAGAGAAAGGACACTGGGAATTCAGGATAAGGGAGCTGGGAGGCCCTGATTATTTTGTAAGTGTAGATTGTTGAATTGCATTGGTGCTAAGATTGCAGTTAAAGTAACTGATGAGAAAAGTCTGCACATTCCATTTACCGAATATTACTTGACCAGTGTTTATTAGAGATTAATAGTATTAATCTTTGAAATAACTTAAGATCGTGTTAAAAAAAGTATTTTGTGTCTAAGTTGAGAAAGTCTGACTTTTCATTTGTGACACTTGTTCGAGTAGTCTTAGCTTCCTGTTCAGGGCCTGCAACAATGTTTTAATTGCGTCCATCACTAAGTGTGGCTCTCTGTTCAGTACTGCACAAGGCTAAAATGATTCTAGTTAGGTCATCTGTTTACTGTCGGAAATTAAATAATATGACTAGCTGACAGYTGCCAGATGATCAAATTAATGCTTTTTGTCAGGTTTAATGGTGTGTGTTTGTCTGATACCGGAACATACTGAAAAAGGAAATAAGGCAAATATAGGTGTGTTGTCAAGGTGAATCAGGTTAGGTGTTTTAGGATTTGGACAGTCCTTTTTAATTGTATGAGTTCTAATAAAAGTAGAGATCTATATTAAAAAAAAGAGGATTTTTTTTTTTTTTTAAATTTTTTTTTATTTTTTTAGAGAATTGGACCTAAGATGTTAGATCATGAAGGAAAAGAAGTTCCAGGAAATAGAGGTTACAAATATTTTGGAGCTGCGAAGGATTTACCAGGTGTTAGAGAACTTTTTGAAAAGGAGCGTAAGTAAGCGTCAATATTTTCTCGATTTGATATTGCATGGCAGTATCTCTTGTTTTGAAAATCTACTATAATATATAGTGAATATTAGTAAGAGAATGTGCTGTCCTATGCATTAGATCTGTTAAATAAAACACTGAAAGCAGATAGTTCATTAAATACTATTTCTGTAAGCAAAGTGCACCCTTGACTACAATTTGATTAAAGAAACATAGGAAAAAGTGCTTTTTTCCTACTGAGAGTTCTCAAAGTATCAAGGACTGATGTTCTACTGCAACCATCCATCACAACAGGCTAATTTAAATTGTAGCTTAGGAGAAAAAAAAAGTTTGAGCATAATTTTGGAACTGGACACAACTTTCATAATAGGAAAAACTGGAAAAAATAGGTTACGTTTTTAATAGAAAGAATGGCAGATGCTTGAACCTGAAGGTGAGATGGAGATGGGCCTGCAGAATCAGCCTTTTTTCCTTTGCTTTCCGCAAAGGTAAAAATGATAGGCAATACTTAATGGTCTGGGGGAGCTTGGGATACTTTTCCTTTCATATATTAGTCTTTTTTGATACTGGGACACCCATAGGAAAAAAGGCATGACAGAGCATAGATTCCATAGTGGGAGTATGTATTCAAAGTATCTTAAGTTTCCAGACCAGAGGAAAATATCAGGATGTCAGGTACTGACAGCAATTCAGATCATTCACAGCACAGAATGATTGAGATTGGAAGGGACCTCTTGAGGTCATCTAGTTACTTTGTGAGGCTGAAGAAACCCAGGAATGCACAGCAAGCTGTGAAGATGTAGCTGTTTGAATGACAGTTGTGTGTGTCTTTTTCAGCCCTGCCACCACCCCGGAAAACTCGTGCTGAGCTTATGAAATCCATTGATGCAGAGTACTATGGCTACAGGGATGAAGAGGATGGTATTCTGGAGCCACTGGAACAAGAACATGAGAAGAAACGTATATGGAAATCAATAGCTTACATAAATTGGCATCTGGATTTATTTAGGATTAAGGACACTAGAATATTCTGTCTACCTCTACAGTAGAGAAAAGCCACTCTTCATCACTCTCTTTTGCAGTAATAATGATCTGGATCTAGCACCCTCTTTCTCTGAGTGACCTATTTCCGAGGAGAGGTTGAGAGTTCTAAGCTAGGCAGCATAAAATTATGCAGAGCTTTGTCTAGTTAAATAACACGATTTGATACTTGTTTTGATATTCTATATTCTTATTCCTGCTCCCCCTGCCCCACTTCAGGTTTTGAACTAGATATGTTGTGTTTTTTCCCTGTAGTATTCCAAAAGAAAACAGGCAATGCAGAAGCAGCAGTGGTCTCATCAGGTCTCTTTTTGGTCTCTTACACTTCTACTCTAGTTACTTCTCTCACTTCCAACCTGTATATTCATTCCAATCTCATCTTTTGCCCAGGTCTAGCTAATCTAATAACATCTGGAAATAGTAGTGACTTGCCTGCCCTAAAATGGAGAGATCTTTGTAGACATGAAACAGATTGCAGTGGAAAGAATAAAGGACAACCTGAGTTATCTAGGGTTTATCTAGTTCAGTTTTCCCTGAAAATTCAGTTCTGAAGGCCCAATGCTTATGAGAAGTGGTTAATGGATGGGTCTTGAAATTAAAATTCAGGCATCTTTATTCAGATCTATGAGAGCAAATGTAGGCATATGAGAATAAACTTTAAGATTAATGTTGAGGGAAGACAGACAGATATATGTAATAAATATTTCCCAGCTTCTTTTTGTGACTCCTAATCTTCTTAAACCACAGTATTCAATTACCCTTGGTGGGTTAGTCCRTGGAGTTACTGCTGGCTTGTGGGTAGTGTGAAATGTCTGTAAGTATATTTGCATTAATCATTCTCCTTGCTGGAGAAACYGTGTTGTTGATTAGATGGAAATTTGTGTTAATACTCTTAATGTGCCTGCTACACAGAGAGACACAGCAGCAGGTAGAGTTATACAATTTGAATCACTAGGAACATGCTACAAAATAAAAAATGCACTGTAAATTGGAAAGGAAGTGACTCATGAGTGGTCACATGCCATGAGACATAAGCACAGCAGTCCTGCAGCTGATGACTTGCTGCAGAGCTGCAGGAGATGCTTAACCTGGACACTCAATGCATACTGTWACAAAGTTCAGGAAGTAGGTTGGCATTTATCCATGGCTTTTAAAGAGTTTAAAGTGTGCATGAATCAGGCTTTACTGTTGCTGCATTGCAGTACCGAATCAGTGGGAATCTGCTTGTAGCCATTARCTAGCATGTTTTATCAGTTACACTAATTGTACAACCTTATGGTAGTGCGTTGCTGATGTAGAAGATGTAACAGAGAGGAGCAGAGTTAGGTCTGTTGAAAATGGACTTGTAAATAGGAGACAAATGGAGAGCGCCCATTGCCTTATGTTTAACGAATCTCTAGCTTTCGTAGCTGGAGGACTGGTGCTGAGGAACGTGGGAATACTGTTGGATGGTGATGTTCTCCGTTTGTTTTCTTTTACCAAACTAGTTATAGCAGAAGCAGTGGAAAAGTGGAAAATGGAGAGAGAGGCGCGACTTGCAAGAGGTGAGGAGGAAGAGGAGGAGGAAGTAAACATCTATGCTGTCAATGATGATGAGGTATGTGATRGCTAAGGTAATTAATGCTTTGGATGTCTTCCATGCAGCTCATGTCAGTGAGAACTCTGCTGCTGCTATGTTCTGCCCACCTCTCTGTGTAATTTACTGTACAATTGTCTCCATTTAATAAAAACAAGTACTATATGAGAATTCATCTCTAAGTTTATAGAGTGACAGAAGATGAGTTAGGAAGGGTTTTTTTGCTAGAGTGAGAAACAATTGAGGCCTTGCCTATGATTAATTATCACTGTCTGGAGTGCTGGTACACTTGTCTTGTTCAGGTAACTTCTATTGAGCACTGCTGAGTCTTGCTTCCAAACATGAGCTTTGTCAGCAGTAGCACAAGTTGTACTGTGTGCATTATAATTTAACACTATCAGTACATAGCGAAACCATTTTATGGCTTGTTTAAGTGCAAATCGTGATATAGCAAGGTTTGGTTGATGCTGCAGGCACTGTCGTGAAATGGTTTTTGCCTTCCCCTTTCCCTGCTACCAAAAGAGATACTGGAAACATTTGTTTTTCTCAGTCCAAACCTCAGTGGATTTCTTATGAGAGTAAAAAGATAGTACAAATAMAACAATGTACCTGGAGAAACAACAGTTTTACCCTTTACCTTATGTCTTGTGATTGGTAAACTTGACTTTGAGACATGAGAGAGGGGAAAAAAAAGTGCAGTCTGTAGTGCCTCTAAGGCACTTGCTTTCTACTTGGGTTTGCTAGCTCCACTCTTCTGTTCATAACTTTGCTATGGCAGTCAGAGGTATGTGACAAGGGAGGGCATRTAGCTTTTCATTCATGCCCATGCAGTAGCCATATAAAGAAAGGAAGCAACATGCCTTGAAAATTTCAAGGAGCAGGATCTAAATTATGCTTGTCCCATTCCTGTATTGTTTTAGTCTGATGAGGAAGGTGGTAAAGAAAAAGAAGGTGACGAAGGCCAACAGAAATTTATTGCACACGTTCCCGTGCCAACTCAACAGGAGGTAAGTCATCAGAAAATAGGAGTGCACAGATGCACTCTGCCTTTTGCAAGACAGATCTTAGAGCAAATCACTAAAGTCCTCAATGCAACTTCAGTGCCTCTCTGCAATTGTTTAATCTTGCGAATAATAATGCAGTTATTTYGGCATGGCTGGATTTGCTGTTTTAACTCTCTTAAATGATTTGATCCTGAAATCAGCAATGCTTTGAAGTTAATCTAGAGTAAAACTAATCTTGCAGGCTCCTCTTAATGGATCTTGCCATTACATTTAGAGGATTGTGTGGTACCTTGCTGTCATTTCTATGCAAACCTGATACGGGAGAGGCTATAAACTCCTATACTGTGAAAGGCACAATCAGTAACAGTTATCCTAGAGATGTAGATTACTATGGTACAACTCCACTTGTTCAGCATTTATTAAAAAGCTGTCTGAGACAGTTTTTTGAAAAGAAATTGAAGTGCTTTACTAAAAGAAAAACAAAATTGCAGCTAACTTCCTAATTAAAAAGAATAGGAGTAGAAATCTGAAATCTTAAGATATTTATTTATTACTTTGTTTAAATTCTTTGAAGTTCATTTGGGTTTTACAGAAGATATTCCAGATTCATCTTCTAATTCATAGAATCATAGAAGCATTGTGGTTAGAAAAGACCTTTGAGTCCAACTGTAAGGTCATCGAGTCCAAGCATAATCAGCTAATAAGAAACAGAAGATGCAGAATTCTGCTGATTTTACATTAGTACAAATCTCTGACTTTCAATCTGGTTTTCTTTTTCYTGTCTTAATAGCTGAGCATGCTAGATCTCAGCTTCTCAATTAGGCTGAATATCTTTATGTTTTTGTATTTGCAGATTGAGGAAGCTCTTGTGCGAAGRAAGAAGATGGAGCTTCTTCAGAAGTATGCTAGTGAAACCCTTATGGCCCAGAGTGAAGAAGCAAAAAGACTTCTAGGGTTGTARCATTGCATCAGTATGTCCTGGTTTTTATATAATCCATCCTAAAGCAGTAGGTTTACATATTCTGGTAGCATGTGCAAATATTSTGGTAGCAGTAATGTGTATCTCAAAAGCTCCCTGTGGGTGCTATGAATAAGGGGTGATCAGATTATAGTGACATGTCTAAAAGACAAAAAGTTTAGTTTTGTCTTCTGAAATTACTTGTTCTGCATTAATTTTGTAAATTTTCAGTAACTGTCTTTAACACTTTCACTTTGTGAAATAGTCTATGCATTAGTGTCTCTTACTGGCAGGAATTTCTTAAAAGCTGAGAGAAATCCTGCTGTTGCTGCTTTTTTGAGTTTCTGCTACATCCTTACTCACTTTTATCCTGTTGGTTACTGCTAGCCTGGGTCACCAAAGCCTTTTCTGTTAGCTTACAACCTTCTTATAGATGGTTTGACAGGTCTCGTGAATGTCTCTGAAGTTGATCTGTTTCTTTATCTGATATTCTTTAGTACATTTTTATGCCGCTATGGCTAAAAGCTGTTTTATGATTTGTAACTGTGCCTGGTTGGATTGCTCAAGTGCTGAATATTTCAGCAGCTATTGTAAATACTTTCACAATTGTCATGCCTTTTTAAGYGAGATATTTTTAGTAAACCTTTTATACAAATGTTCTGTTGCATTCTAGCTCAAAAGATTGTTTTTTGCTTAACTGGACCCAAAAAATGAGAATCTAAATATGTTCTAATAGGTGTTCAGACTCTCAACCTGGATATTGTGAGACAAACTACAGTAGAGAGCCTGTTTAGGGTCCTGTGGGTGACTTTGTTCTACAGATACGAATGAAATTTTAAATTAGAATTTATCAGCAAGGAGCAGAAATGTTATCTAAAGAATATAGTATTCAACAACTACACAGCCTGATTTGGAGAAATCTGGTGTTTCTAGATGCTCTTAATAACCATTTCTGTATTTTCTAAATCTACTGTAGAATTGCCAAAGCTCTAGATTACTATAGCAAGCTCTGTCTTATTTAATGTAAATGATTATTCAAAAGGCCTTGAAGCAGTGGGAAACATGGCTGCCAAGTGTGAGGCTTAAAACACCAGACTGGAGCATTGACAGCAAACTGGCAATGGATATTACACACTTATATTATAAATGTTCACTTGCTTTGTGAAACACTCAACTTTGTAATCATGTAGAAAACCAGTACATCTCTGATTCAGTGTAAAGTTTTAAGTGTGCTCTGAGATACAAGTTTTCTCCTAAATTGTTTTTGCTTCTATCTCTTGTTTGTTTTCTGTTCTTGAATTTCATAGAATTTGTGGAAGGCGGTAGGCTTTTTCGTGTTGTTTATATTGTTGTTTTCCTGGAACATCTTTGGCCACCAGGGATGAAGGAGTTAGCTCCTTTTTGTTGGGTGTGCTGCAAAGGCTACAAGCTTATGGGCTTGCAGTGTTTGTCAGCTAGCTGTGCTCTTCCCCTGTGTGAGATCAGTGTGTGAAGGCTGAGTTCTTCTCTTAACTGAGAGCTGGACCTTAATAAGTTGCAGACAGTCTTAAGTCCCAGTTTGAGGATGTTAGTCATCGAACCTAATATGACCAAAAAAGAAAAAAAAGCAGTCAAGTGAGCTYTCTTCAAAGGGGTGCAGAGTTAAGGCTCTGCTGCAACGCAGGCTGTTGCTAACCACACTAGATGGTATGTTTATTTGGTGATGATCTGTGCCAGAGGTGTTTCCTCTGGTGGAAGAGRGGTTGGAGCAAGAAGGCCAGTTTTGCTGTAGTTTTGCTGAACTGCATGCTGTCCTGAAGTCATAAAGATAGATGCTGCCTCTGCTGCCAAACACAGAAGTGGAATAAATGTTAAAAACACAATGCGGAGCTGTGATGTGCAGGTGGTGCTTGACCCCTCCGTACTGAGTTTTTTTAAGCCGAGTGATCTCAGTTGCRTCTGAGTGATGGCCTGCCCGCAGCAGCTTGTGGTGCAGTGCCTGTGTCCCGCTTGCTTTCCAGGCGGGATGCTGCTGTGTCGAGGTGCTCCTTTCCATGCCAGCCCCCCAAGTGCTGCACGGAGACCCCCGCCTGGCTCTGTGCCTTGGAAAGCGCCGTGGTGCTGGGGTGGGGATCAGCGCCTCCCTGGAGCTCGAGGAGGTGGCTGGAGATGGGCAGCGCGCACCGCAGAGCCGGCGACTCTGCGCGCTCTGCCGCGGCGGCCTCTCGGTGCCCCAAAACAGCAGGTTTCGACGCAAAGCCGGCCTTGGGGCGGGGCCTCCACCCGGCTCCGGGGCACGGCGGGCGGGACCTCGGCGGGGCCGTTATGCAGCGGGCGCTGCGCGGGCTCGCGGYAGAGGAGGCGCCGCGGGGCCCCTCGCGGGCCGTGGCGGGAGCCTCGTTCAGGGCATGGGGGCCGGCAAGGTAAGCGGTGGTGGGGAGGGGGGCCGGGCGGCCTCGTCCGTCCGCGGGGCGGTGGAGCGAAAGCGAAGCGGCGCCTCACGTGCGGCTGCCTCGCGGCGCGGCCGCTCGCCGCTTAGCCTCCTATTCTGGCTTCTCCGTGGGGAAAAAGAAAAATGAAAGGCGATTTTTTTTTTTCCTTGCCGCGCACTCACTTTGTCGCTGTGCAGTTCGTGTTCTTAGCGTTTTACAGGTGGCAGCACAAGGAGTGTTTGCTGCTCACTGCCCCACTGTGGGCTCAGGGAGTTCTCTACCTGTTCAAGAGTAACCCCTGCCCCGGGTGTGTGCACTGCCGGGGATGAAACAGCTTTTCTGCCCCGAGCTGGGAGTCCTTCGACTGTTGACATGCACCTTAGGGAAAAGGATTTGAAGGTTTTGCACTCTTTTTCATATAAAGGATTGATTACTGTAAACGGTGTGAAGGGGAAGATTCTGAGGGGCATCCTTCCATGAGAAACTTTAAATTGAGGAGTAAACAAGTGTCTTGTTCAAATCCGTTATACTATCAGACACTTAAAATGCTTTTTTGAGCGGCCTGGGAATGCACTCAGGCAGTTCAGTTGTAGCTCCTGCCTCAGGGCTGGGCAGAGCCAGCAGCAGCGCGGGTGCCGCTGCCCACGGCCCTGCTTGCGGCCGTGTCGGTAGCAGCAGCAGCCGGTCTGGGCTGTGCTCTGTGCAGCTACAGGGAAAACGCAGCACGTGAATTAATGATGAGGAACAAAGTGCTGCTTAAGTAGGTGAAATGCCCTTATTGACAGCTGGGAAGAACAGCAGGCTAAGGTTGGGTCAGGGTGCCCTCTGATGGAGCCTGCGTGGATGGAGCTTCTGCAGCTTGCCAGGATTCTGCCGTCCTGCTCCTTTCTAACGCTTTTACTGCTTTCTTGTCAGAGGATAAAAAACGGAATCTTCAATCCCTGGGTTTTACTTTCACTTTGGGGAGGAATTAGAATTTAACGTATGTAGCTTTTTGGTTCATCCTTTCTGAATTTCCAGTGACAATTGAATTGCATCTGAGTTGTAGCTCTCTCTGTTTCTCCCTTTCTCTCTCTCTCTCTCTCTCTCTCTCTCTCTCTCTTTTTCCTGAGCTCCTGCAGTTCTTTCCTTTTTTTAAAGAAAGGCAATTAGAAGAAAAATAGCAACACAACTGGAGTGTTTCTTTAGGAGCTGTTACCCTGACCAAGAGGCATTAATCTGCAATATGTACAATCAAGAATCAGATAAAGGATATGTAAGGAGCAGCAACACTTACTTCTGGTCCTGTCCTGGAACAGAAACATCCAAATGTCAGCAGGGAAAGTTTAGTAACTGAACACCCTGTAAAGAGCGAGCTGGATTCATAATCAAGACTTATTTATTGCTGAAAAATTCATTAGGCTTGTTAGTGGTGGGCCCTGTCAGTGTTCCTTCCTGTGAAATACTCAGGTTTGAAGTGAAAATGAGATTTGCTGGCTCAACTGCGGATGTTTCATACTTATTTTACCAGTGTAACTGGTTGGTTTGTTCCAGCAGGCTGGAATTGCTTATGAGACTTAGTAGAACTCATGAGGCTGTAGGGATAAGGAAAGGGATTTATAGTAGTCCTTTCTTCCAATATTGTAATGTATGGATAGGTCTGTCAGGAACGTTAAAACATCCATTCCTTCCCTGTGGAACTTGCATTTTAATTGGACTTCACCTATTGTAAGCTCTATGAAAAATGAGTTAAGGAAATAATTAATATACTTTTTCTTTCCTCACTGCAGCTCAACATACTGCCTTCCTTTGGTTTCCTTTTTGACATTGATGGAGTACTGGTACGAGGAAGGACCCCAACCCCTGCTGCAAAAACAGCCTTTCAAAAGCTGGTTAATTCTCAGGGACAATTCTTTGTGCCTGTAGTATTTGTCACCAATGCAAGGAATTGCCTTTGCCAGAAAAAAGCTGATCAATTGTCTCATATATTAGGAGTTCCAGTGAGTAGCTTAAAGTTAATTTACTTATTTATTCATCTATGGTGTGCAACATTTATRTGTATAGTATCTTTTCTTAAATGCATTTCAGCTGCACAGTTAAACAATTTTTGCCTAAGTCCTCTGAAATACTTTGTTGGAAAGTACTATAAAAATAATTCTGTCTAAAACTCTACCTAGTAATTGTATTTCTTTGCAAAAATGTTATTTTGGGTCTAAATCTTAGCCTTTTCTGAAGAATAAATTGTTTGTACCAATAATATGAAATGCTGCTGTAGCAAACTGAATGATTTCCTGTGATAATGTGTAAGACTGGAGCCTTCTGTCTTCATTCGATATAAGTGATTAAACTTTATTCCCTTCTGATTTGTGGAGTGCGCTGGCAGCAGAATCTTTCCATTACTGGAGACTACAGTCAAACATTACTAAGATTAACCCGTAACACTAKTTCTAGTGCCTTTTGTTTCAGCAAACATCAGTGGACATGGGCATATCTACATTAAAATCTCATGTATCACAGATAAATATGTCAATTTCATATTTTTAAAAATCTATAAAGGTAATAAATGATTCATAATGTCATCCTTCCAGCATGATTTCTTTACTGTTTTGTACCCGCTGAAGGGGTGCGATATGTAAGATGAAAGATTAAGGTCTTGTGATACAACAGAATCAATGCTGCAATAGAGTAAAGGTACTATAATTAGACGTAGGACAATTCTGAGTCTTCCTCCTTATATGTTTCCTAAATGAATTTGGTTGCTGTGTGAAACTAGTAGAGGAAAACCTTGTGTTCTTACTGAGTGGAGGAATTCTTGAAACTGAAAGGGTTGTTTATGTTAATCTGTCATTAATACACCTTTTTCCTTTTTTTTTTTTTTTTTTTTAACTCTTTCTTCATAGCTTCCCACTTTCCTCTTGCTTCCATGCCAATATTCAGCTATGAAATTTAGAAGAAAATGATAGGATGAGGTTCTGTGCGAGATCATAGAATCATAGAATGGCTAGGGTTGGAAGGGACCTGTAGAGGTCATCTAGTCCAACACCCCTGCACACGCAGGGTCTCTTAGAGCATGTGGCACAGGGTGATGTCCAGGTGGGTTTTGAAGATCTCCAGAGAAGGGACTCCACCACCTCTCTGGGCAGCCTGTTCCAGTGCTCTGTCACCTTCACTGTTAAGAAGTTTTCTCAAGTTCCTGTGGAACTTTTGGTGCTTCAATTTGTGGCTGTTTCCCCTAGTTCTATCACTGGCCACCACTGAGAAGAGGCCAGCCCCCTGGCCTCCTCACTCCCTTTCTTGCAATATTTATATAGGTTAATCAGGTCCCCTCTCAGTCTTCTCTTCTCCAGGCTGAAGAGGCCCAGCTCTCTCAGCCTTTGCTCATAGGGCAGATGTTCCAGGCCCCTAATCATCTTCGTGGCCCTGCGCTGGACTCTCTCTAGCAGYTCCACGTCCCTCCTGCACTGGGGAGCCCAGAACTGCACACAGTACTCGAGGTGCGGCCTCACCAGGGCTGAGTAGAGGGGCAGAATCACCTCCCTCAACCTGCT